>JAEMPF020024174.1:0-28567 GCA_022496165.2 Catalaphyllia jardinei
CTTGTGTCATATTGAATATTTCATATTTCACATTTAATTACCGAACTCAAAATTCACCATCTTCATTTACTTATCAACACAATAGCTGTTTACTCCGAACTGAGGAACTAACCAATAGAAACGTGTTGGTTACGTAACTCATGCATAGTGTACAAGCGTAAAACAAAAGGTTGTGCTGGGTCGTGGACTTTCCAACATAAATCTTGGAATCTATGTCTGTCCCTTTGATGTTTGCCGGGCTTCCTAACCAGCCCCCTCTATTAACTATGATCAAGACAAATGGTTCAGTGCTTCAGTATCAATCTAGACACAACAAAGGTTTGATATTTTTTACCAGAATGCACTTCGTCAGAGTAGTTAAAAGTAAAGAATAATTATTATCATGTGATAGAATGAGCTAAACAGAATGTGTTGGTTTAGTTCACTTAGTGGATTCTTTGGATCATATTTACAGTAAGATGCCTAAGTTACTTGAACAGTATGAGTGATATAGTTTACAAAAAATATAAAATTTTAGTTCATACAATAATGTTCAATATTAATCACTGAGCAGAAATAAAAGAAAGCAGGGGCAGCTTTAGTGATAACTATTACTAGTAATATAATAATAATAATATTTAACGAGGGAGCCCAACTCGCCACAGCGATTTTAACAGGGATGGCAAAGCGTATTTTGACATAATGGGCGGTGTGGGGGGGGAACGGGGGTGCTTAAAAGCAAGCCCCAGAGGCACTAACTTGTAAGGGGTCTGGGGATATTTGTAAAATAATTATTTTATGTATTTTTTTGCTTGAAATTGGGGGGCTAAAACCAGGCCATCCCTAGCTTGATTATGGGAATCAACATAAGTTGTTACTGAACTCAATTGTTACTGTGTGCAAGAGGATCTCCTGATTTACACCACAGCATACCACATTAAACTTGATTTTTTTCTTTTTTTCTCCATTACTTTGTAACAGTCCAGTCATGAAATGAAATGAAATAATCTTATCAAGATAATCATAAATTTTTGAATTTTGAACTGGAGAGTTGTGTCTTTTTGTGAATTGAAGCTGCCCATAATAATTGTAAAAATGGAATAAGAAAACAATAAGATTAAAATAACATCAAAATTGTAAATGTAATATTTGGCTGAATTACCCCAGCAGATTTGACATAATATATGAAACATAACAGATGGTATTTCATGAGATCTAACACCACCAACTGACAGCAAGATACAAAATATGTGATGATGTGAAGTATTTCTGGCAGAAATTGAATTATTTGGAAAATACATTGTGAAACCCATCTTGAATGTTGGACATGAAACAAATCTATGCTTATTTATTACAATTAAGATTCCAGTGGCGGATCTAGGGAGGGGCCTGGGGGGCCCGCCCCCTTCCCCCTCCCCCCTTATTTTGGGTAAAGAAAGAAGAAATGACAGAAGGGCAAGCCAGCAAGGCAAGTAAATCAAGACCCCTCCCCCCCCCCCTTTAGCTTGAGGTCTGGATCTGCCACTGGATTCCACATCCAAACTAACCTATCACATTTTTTTGTTCCCTTTGTTTCATTTGAATTATCCATGACTAAGAATTTTAAACTCTAACAACATACTTGCTTGAAGCTGAAAGTTAAAAACTTCACTTCTTCTCGTCAAAGGAGTGGAACTCTTAGACTTCCCCCTTCCTCTTTTTATAACGGAACAAGATAAGACCAAATTAAATGTAAGAGCAAGAAAGAAACCATTTTTGCATCCAACTCCACCCTCTACTGCACACTTCTTGATTTGCCTGCAGCATGCAGAATGGTAAAAGTCGTGTGAGTGAGTGATTTTATGTGAAAAAAAGGTCTGTAAAACATAAATAGTAAAATAGTTAGCTTTTTACTTCCAGAATCCTTGGAGGTGCCTAAACATCCTTTGCGAAGGACTAGTGACAAGTGAGCTCAAAGAACACTAGTTGCTAGGAGATAGGGATCCCAAGAGACGCGGGCGCAGAAATTACCATAAAATCCTTGAAATGAAGAAATGTTCGGACGGCAAGGATAGATGTGATCACGAAAAGTTCGACCTCTCCATGGTTTTGCCGTTAGATTTTTTGCTTTGGAGGTGACTCCAAAGCTAGTTCATGGCACAGGGCAGGAAAAGGAATAATTTTGTTCCACGGACCTGTGTTTCTCCGCTTTGGAAAGATTCAACTTCGAGCAATGTGGTTACGTTAAGAATGCGGCCTCCTCAAACACAATTCACTTCACTCGATACCTTCATGGCAGCTCACAGCCCTCGCCGATTTTGCCAAGCAAGACAAAAATACCTTTTAAGTGAGTATATTATCTTCAATTCGGCTCAACCATTCCTCCTCTACTTTAGATCGCAAGAAAATGTCATTAAAATATAGACCGGATCCTCGTTTATGAGCGAGATAATGGCATGTTTATTTATAATTTCCGTTTACATGCAGAACCTCTGACTGTGGATAAAAGAATTACAGATACTGGGTTTGTACCTGTCCAACAGAAGACAACAAATGACTCGGGGTGAGTGATTCGCCAGATGGAGGCATCTAGAATTTTTTTTCAGAGTGGTGCAAAAACATTCGCGAAGCGTTTTATTGTCAGAAGACAAACATAATACTTAATAGCTTAAGTTTTCACAAAACAAGGATCGCTTAAAAAATTGTTTATTAATTTTAATTCCGTTTGTCGTTCGATCATCGTTTTAGCATGTTAAAACGGTAATGATCGTCGCTCTTTCGTTCAATTTATCTGCAAAAAGTTCGCAAGTTTTTTGTAAGCAGATATCCCCGGCATAGATCGATGTGATTATGTGCATGTAAGCTTAAATTTGTACATGGGTCCAAAATAATTAACACACTGCCTCAAAAGAAAGTTACAGAACAGTCATAACACTAACCACATAATACATTACACCTAGATTAAAAAAAAAGATATAACCACCAATTAACGCAATTTTGTTCTTCAGTCAGCACATCCATGGACCGGTGATTGCGCACAAAGAATTATTCATAATTACTGCTGTTTCAACAGGCATTTTTGACACCTAATTTGTGGCCAGAGGAGGTCGCATCCAAATTTCTACCAGTGAAATAACAGTCTTTACTTCTCTTTTGGTTGCCTCGATATCAAATCTTTAATTAAATTTCACTATAAAACCAAATAAAGTTAAGATTTTAATTACAGATTAATCTAATGTTTGCTCAGGAACTGAAGAATGTACATAGTCATTGACACTTGAGCCTCGTTATTTTATGCCAAGATATCCAAAGTAGCAGAGGTATCAAATTTGGAATATCCGGGGAAATCCTTGTCCCCCCCAACCCCTAATTATGTTTGCTTTTTTTAATGAAACTGCTTCGTAACAAGTTGTTTAGATATAAGATTGCACCTTTAAGTGAGAGTGTTCATGCATGTAGAATGGTGCTTTGACTTTGAAAAATCAGAACTAAATCGTTTTCTTGCTTTGTAGCACATAAGGTCATGCAGAACATAGTACCCCAACACATTATTTAGGTTAATTATTTTATTGTGAAGCAATTGAGGTTCTTGTACCTGTTTTCTGTGTTGGTGATGGTATATAATTTGTTGATTCAATCATGCATTTATTGTGAACTCCCTATAAATAGTTCTCTTTTTCGCAACCGATGAATTAGGCCTAGATTAAAGATGTAACTTAGGAGACTTTTGCCTAAATCTTTTCTTCAAAACTTCAATGAATGAAACCACCCAGAGAATATTAATAATTTGGATCGCACCAAACCCTACTCTCCACAACATACTCCCTAGGTATTTACTGTGCAATCCCTAATTTGTTGATTTCCCTAATTTTTGTTATCTGTCTGCTTGACAAGTTTATAAATGGTATTGTTAAGTGATTTACAAGTTGATCAATGTTGGGGAAGGAAGTGAGTGATATTACTGCCAGTGACCACAGTTTAACAAATAGATTCCTTGTTGTCATACATCTGTTCAGAAATAGATACCAAATAGAACGTCAAAATGTGGTAAGAACGAAAAAGTGGCACAAGCTGGTATGGTGAGAGAGTGTCAGTTAATTTCTTACCACATTTTGATATCTACTGTTATCTATTACTGAACAGATGCACAACAACACAGAATCTATTGATGTTGTTTTACATAAAATAATAAAGAAACAAAAAGAAGCAGTTAATGATGTCATGTACATGTCTGTCCGCCAAAAAATCATAAGCAAAAACCAATCAAAATGTGAGGATAATTTAACTTACTATATAATTATTTATTCATTACACTGACAATTGGTGGGAGGCACAGTGGTATCGTGGTTAGCACACTCGTGTCCTGATTGAGCCATATGATACAGGAGCTTTTCTATTTCATAGCTGTTGTTGAGTTGTGATGACCTGATGGTTAGTATGCTCAACTCTGGATGGAGCGGTCCTGGTTTGAGCCCTGGCCGGGGATATTGTGTTGTGTTCTTAGGCACGACACTTTACTCTTTCAGTGCCTCTCTCCACCCATGTGTATAATTAGGTACTAGTGACATTAATACTTGGGTAACCCTGCGATGGATTAGTATCCCATCCAGGGAAAGGTAGAAATTAAACTCCTAGTGGCTTCATGCTACAGAAGCCAGAGAATAAGCTATGGCCTGATGTACCTGCCACTTGGCTTGTATGCAGACTTCACCTTACTCTGACATTTGATCTTTGTCATTTAATTCACCAGTGATGCAAGACCTAACAATGTCCATCAACGGCAGAGTCACAGATGTGCAACGCACAGAAGTCCACCCAGTAATGCATACACAACGACTGATAGTAGCAGTGAAGGAGAAGTCAACACCCAAAGAGTTTTAGCACTTGGAAAATGTAAACTAAACAATGAAGACCAAGCTACCAGTGATGCCTCATCTGAGTTGTACAGGAGTAGCTTCTTTCGGCCAGGACCTAAGATTCCAATGACATTTAATCGCAGCACATCAATTCCCACAATGCCTCGTAGCACTACTGATCTCATTGCTATTGGAACAATACCAATAACATCTCAGCGGCAGACTCCAAATAAACCTATGTCCAGGTAAGGGTATAGAAAATAGTTACTATGATGAGGAATAAATTAAAGTAAGTACAAACTGATGCCTAGCTATGCCCAGTTTGTGTTTTTGAAGCCTAAATTTTTCAAGTTCATCAGTTTGTAATCCATGTTAATATTTTCCATCCTCACCTATCCTAATGTTCTGTTATGCTTTACTATCTTAGTAAACTATTATATTCAGGATTCCATAAATTTAAAGGTTTTTCTTGTACACGGCAAAAAAAAATTCAAAATACCTTGACTGAGTTGCTTTATATTATGGCAGTATATTATAGGGCATGGCCCACATTTTTTTTCACTATTGAATTGTGATAACATTTTGCAAAGTTAAGGGTCTTTGTAACAGTTTGAACTGTTTCTGTGGTAACCTATTATACCATGAAGATACTTGCAACTTAATCACCAATGATTTCACATTTCTGTCACTCAGTTGCCCTTCTCACAGTCAACTCTGCTCATTTGCATTATAATGAGATCTAGCATACATGGCATGTGAGGCAATTTCGGCCTGTTTTTGTAGTTTTAGCCTGAAAATGCCTCGTATCCATGTTGGATTACATTGCAAATGAGGAAAACTAACCATGAAAGGGGCTATCCATCAAAGTTTAACTGCTGGGAAGCACTGGAAACTGTTGGCATTACCACTTAAAAGTAATTAACAGCCCTCCTTACTTTGGTGTCTCTGCAGTCCAATGGTCAATATCTGCCAAGACCCAGTACAGGTAAACCCTGCTATTTCAAGTTCTCAGGGTAAACCAAAAATAGTTTAGTTCAAATAGTGGGAATTTGAAATAGCCGGTGGTAAATGACTGAGGGACAAACCCAAGGGAAATGGTTTTGAGTTCGAAATAACAGGGAACTCAAAATGGCCGAATTCAAATCCGCCAGGTCCAACTGTATTTCCCTAACTTTGTTACCAATGCTTCCCATCCTTCTTTGATTACTAGTACTGTTCAGTTAGGAACATTTCAAGGAATCCAAACCTCATTCAGGGAAATGCTTACTGGGGTATTTTCCATATCAAATTTCATTCCTGATAAAGAAAATGAATTGTGTAGTTCCAGAAAATATCCAACATACATTCCCCGCCCCCTGACCGCTCTGGAAATTCCAATTAAACTTCATGCTTTTTTTTTAATTTTTTGGTTTTGAAGAATCCCCCATTCCTAGGAAATTCCAATCCCTTCTGTAGGGGTGTATGAATATTTTCTTGAACTGCACATTGTGAAGAATGGGGATTTTTTTACTCAGTATTTATCTATCATGAGATTATATTTTCCAATGCTGTTGCAGTCTAGGGATAACTTCAAGTTGTACAGATGAGCAGCGACTTCTAAAATCAAATAAAAAGGAAAAGAATAGCAGGGATATTTTGTTAGTTTATACTGAGACTTTAATAATAATTAATAATATTGAAGGCTTTCGTGCAAAAAGGGCATACATCGCTTTTTGGGCTGATTTTTATTTTTGCAGGATCGAGCTAGTTTTTGGTAGACTGACTTGTTTTGATATGAAAAACATCATTCCGTAATTGTTTTTGTTGATCTGCACTTTATTTTCGAGAAATATCATATTAAAAAAACTCGGTTTTCCAAGCAGCATCTTAATTAAGAAGTAAATCCTTCAAAGGTGGATGTCTAAGAGACATGATGTAAACGGTTACATGTACGTCTAGCAGCTTCCACAGGATGGTTTTTTTAAAAATAGATCTTTTGGTTTCTGAAAGATGTACAGAAACAGACAGGAAAAAATGTGATTTTATGTATACTAAAGAAACAAAAGGGTTATTTGTTTTTCATTTAAAAAACCAAGTTCTTTTGCATACGTTAATTGTCAAAAACAGAGTGCAAATCAACAAAAACAATCACGGAATGTTTTTCATGTCAAAACAAGTCTGTCTGCCAAAAATTTGCTCAGCCCTGCAAAAAATGAAAATTGGCCCAAAAAGCAGTATATGCCCTTTTTGCACAAAAGTCTTCAATTGGTGTATTTTCTACTCACATACATTATTGTACTGTTGCTTAATTAACAGAACATGCCCAGCACCATAATTTTGAGAAAATTATAGAAAAATGTATTAATTTTATCTTTGTATAACCTGGTGCAAATGCTAGAATGAGTATAGAGACCTTAGAAGTCTGTTTGTATTGAAGCTGTAAGGAAAGGATCTACAAGTTTTCATGTTTTCGAAAAAGCATGTATTTGAAATTCCCAGAAATTTACAAAACATCCATCTAAACTCAATTAATTTGCACAGAACAAAAATAAAATTTACTTAACAAACACAAATTCAACGACATGAATGAATCCTTTTTCATGTATACATGAAGTATTAATGAGCTCTGATCTGGTTAATACTGTTGCTATGACACTTGTTTTACGTTCTGCTCGGTTTTAAAACATGTGATTTTATTGTACTATGTAACATCTTGAGATCAGAATTTTTTTCTCTTCCTATTTAAACATAAAAGAATTTGAAAAGGTCTTTCTCACTGACAAGTAACCATGGTAACTATATCTTTTTGCCCTAAAAAGTTTCCCTGTTAACATTTATACAATTCATAGTCTTGAAATAAATTTGTGAAATGTACTGTGTAATTAACTTTTCAGATCTTCATCTGAAGAAGATATTCAGCTCATGCCAAAGACAAAATCTGGAGGATTGTTAGTTTCAATTTCTATATTTTAACTTGTACTAAATGTAATATTTTAAACAAATCTTAAAAGTAAAAGAACATCACCAGTCAAGTGTCATCAGCTGTAAAGAGCCCTGTTTAAACATCATTATCGGTGGAATCCCTTTTTTTCAAACTGTCTATAGATCAATTTCGATGTGTCAAGGTCTATTGTTTGAGACGGAATTTTAATATATCGAAATTGGTCTATTACCAGTATTTGAATCTCCCAATTATTCAAAATTTTTAGTTCCCTTGGCAGGAATAGAAGAAATTTACCCTCAATATTTTGAACTTTTCCAAGCTATTACCATTCCAAGAAAAATTGAAAAATTGGGATTCCACTGTGGTCTTTTTAAAAATATATTTTTTAAGCAATAAATTCAATTAATTTTACAAACTACCCGCCTTTTTCTGAGTAAAGTATGCAGTGTTGCTTAATCTACCATTAAAGACCACCATTACGAGTATTGAAACAAAAAATAAAAATAAATTTAAAATAGAGTGTCTAAGGCAAGACTGGGCAGTAATAATTTTTAGGAGAAAATAAGTCCTTACATTAAAACAAACTCACAATCCTTGAATTCCACTTAACAAAAATGCATTTTCTCTCTCGTTGTTGTTTAGGTGGAAAACAAAAGCAACATTAAATCTCAAAGGTATGATATGTCACTCTAATTCTGGAAGACCATTCCAAACTTGTCATCTTGTAAAAGGTAAAAGGTTAAGTGTGTCAGTCCAGTCGCCCATTAGAGCTGGAACTTTACACGGTTGCTGTGCCATAAAGCAACTGAGAGTGTTTTTACTCCCCACTGGATCAGATGCCTCTCCGTCGCATAGTTACCACCCACAGGGCTTGAAAAAAGTGCTGTCAAGTCATCCAATAAAAGTAGATTTTCCTGCTGGGGCAGTTTTCATTCGGACTTGGCCCCAGCCAAGTCATCTGCCAACTAAATATAAAAAGTACAATAATTAAGAGTTCACCAGAGAAAGCAATATTTGAGAGCTGCTTGTCTGAAGAGCAAGTTGGAATTCAAGTTTTTCTAAAGCCCTCCTCCTCATTTTATTCACCATTACCCATTCATACACCTAGGTGGCAAGAGGCACTGTGAAAGTAAACCAGGGTTTGAACACACTAACCGTGAGGCCATCGCACCTCAGCAAAGACTTAACCCATTGACTCCCATGCTGCCTGCAACTGCCCGTCACAAGTGATGGCCTTTGTTCCACTTTTGACATCATCGCCTTTGACCGAACTAGGCATCTTCTATACTCAAATTCTGCACGAGGAAAAGATCTTTCTAGTGATACCCAGAGTAGAGTGGCTGGCTCAATGGAGCCAGAAAATATTCACAAAAATGCTCAGAAATTTCAGAGAAAAATTCAGAGCAAAATTTCCTGCCACTACACGTGGCTACTCCATGGCAAAAACTGCTTGTCTCAATGATGCTTTCTCTGAAGTTTTTGAATGGGAAGCAAGCCCAGTAGAAGGTCAATCACTGCAGCAAAGAGATAAGCAAAGGAGAAAAAGGAAAGGCAAAAAAAATTACAAAAAAGAGCCTAAAGATGTAGGTCACTTTTTTCCATCTTTTTTTGTCTCAAAATTTCAATTTCTGTGCATGCCCGAGCAAAAATGTCACAAAATGCAATGCCAGTGGAAAGAAACTCATGCTGTCATGTTGCAAATGTCATTTTGAGTAGATTGGAACTAATTTGGCCCTGAAAATCTCCAAAATGTCCAAACAATGCGTGTTTGGCAAGAAGCTCTGGGAGTCAATGGGTTAAAATTTACATTCTGATTATTTTGTAATCTTTGTTAGCATTTCCCACTTGTTGGCTGTGCTTCCTTGCAGGACATACTTATAATATTACATTCCTTACATTGCATATATAAACAAGAGTCTCCATTTGGCGTGAAAATATGCTAGGATATTTGTCCGTGGACATTATCTGTTCCGAGAAGCGAACATTTTTCCGAGAGCGTAGCTTGAAGAAATCTGTGAACTTCGAGGAACAGATAATGTCCAAGGACAAATATCCGAGCATATCTTCACCCCAAATGGAGACTATCGTGTTTATTATCCTTCAAATCTTTTACACAACACGCACAGTTTTGAAAATCGGGGTATATTCTCGGACATCCCCCAGTTTTAGCTGAGGGATATTCGGTCATGTGACGTGTTTAGACCAATCGCACGCGAGCGAAAAGATTTGATGGATTATAATTCTGCATATGTTCACCAGGATGTAAATATCCAGATCCTATGATTGGAGCAAGCCCTTCCTTCCAGGCAAGAATCACAGAAATGGCCCAGCTGGAGGTAGAAACAATAAAATTTGAGAAGACAAAAAAGACAAGAAAAAAGGCTTCAAGTTCCTAGCTATGTACAAATTAAATTTCTTTAGAAACTTCTATAATAGCTAGTTTAAGTTTTTTTTTTTTCCAATTTAAATTATCATGTTGCACAAAGTGCAACCTCAGTGTTGTTAGTTACTTTCAATTTACTGTTTAGTTCTTGATGTTCATACAAAAATTCATATTTCTACAGCCAAATATGCATTTGAGTGGGGGAGAACATTTTCACCCAGACAATTAAACCACCAAGCAGTGTGTGAATTGTACAAACCATATTTTGTGTACATAAATGTATATATTAAGTAATTTCTTTAGTTGTGAAAACAAGACCACTTTTTGAAATAGATTTTTATTGGAACAATATTTAACTTTATTTGGTTTTTTAAGTCCTTTAAAAAAATAAAGAGCCAATTTTTTGTAAAATACCGGTATATCAAATAAATTCAAAACTGAATGCCATATTTGGACAAATTCTCCCAACAAATTCCATGAAAAGTCATAAGGACTAGTGTAAAGAAAATGCACGTTGATATCAGGACCAAAAGGATTAAGAGTTTTAGGTCAAAAATGTCCTTCATCAACATATTCGCCTATTTATAGTTTGGTGCTAATAACCTTGTAAATGTTACAAAACTGCATTGAATCTTAATCAATTAAAAAAATTAAATCTTAGCATGAACAAAATTTTTATGCCATCTGAAATCTTCTTTGTGGATGACATTTAAAGATCGGGAGTGGAGTTGCAATTCCATGAAAAAAGGTTCTCAGGAGGGGAAACCTACAGTACCAAAATACAAGATCACCCCTGCAAAGTAATTCATGAAAGAGCACACAACAGTACATAAGTGTGTGGTTTCATTCTACACCTACTATTACTTCACAAGACTCCTGATGTGCAAACCCTAACCAGTGAAAGTCTTTGATATGGGTTAACTATTTTTCTTTTAAATTAGTTATGTCAACTGAGATCATTGATTTCAAATAAATTATGTGATCAATATTATTTTTAACATTATTACAATACGTAATTATTAACACTATGATAGGAAGAGGGGTATAGTAGTTGAAATGTAGCATTGTCAGTTTTCTTTTTCAATGGGCTTTGGCAGTGCTTCATCTTCTCGGTAAACTTCAGTGTCATTTAACTGTGTAGGAACAAGTTTAATTATGGTGAAGGTTTCAAAAATAAAATAATTATGTCATGCTGATCTGTCGTCACTATAGTATGAGGCTTAGAAATGATCCATGTATAATTTCTCCTTACAATATAAGAAAATCCCCAGGCTGAAAGATGAGTAGAATTGAAAAAATCATCAACCTTGGTGCATCACTTTCATGAAAATTATACAAATGGAGAAAACTGTAACACAATTGTACATTACAATTGTGAAAGTTTCCAAAGCTGGCATTAACTATAGTTTGAGAGGTTATTCCAATAAATTATTTTTTTTTAACTTGACTGGCTAAGAAAGGACACCATTAAGATCCATAAACTTTAGGCGTCACTTGAGAGATTTGGAATTAAAAACATTTGGCTCAGTTCTTTTTCCTTTTTAAAGGGGAAAGAACTGTAGAAACTATAAAATTCAAGATATTTCCTTCTCGATATTTTCCGAGGCGAAGCCGAGGGAAACATGGAATTTCGTCATAGCATTGTCAAAGTAGGTGTGGATCCAGGGGGCGATAGCCGAGCGGATTCGCAACCTCGTTCCCAGGGTCTCTCTTCTCTGCCTCCCTTGGTCGAGGTTGGCGGATCCGCAGACGACATTCACAGTCAATAACAGACCCTGACAGACGAATGAAAAACTAACGTTCATTTGATTTTACGATCACAAGTCGCATAAATTATAAATTCACTTGTCTGCCCGCTTATTGAGAATGAAAATTAGCCAATGACCGCGTCAGGATTGCTGCAGTTATTAGATGCTAAACTTGATTTTTTTTTCTTAATTCTGCGTTTTGCCATCATTTGCATCCAAGATTCATCAAGTTTGCAAGGAGCTGTTAAAACAAACTGAGCAAGCTCTTAGACGAATGTGTGGTTACAAGACGTGAAGTCTTCGTTTTGCGTTCAAATTCCACTCGCGCGCGTCGCGCGCACGATGTACCACGCAAATGGCCCTTGCGCAAAGCATACAGAAATCATGTGTTTGTTTAGAAAGAATTAAGACTACTCGTAAAAATTAAAATGATAAACTTCAAACAAGCGTAGGTCACTTGTTACAATTTAGAAAGCTTCCCGCCTCCAAACAACTCTGCGCTAACTATCGCTGGCTTTACATTGAGAGATTTAACACTATTAGAGGCATCGCAACGAAATGTTACGAGCTTCTCTAAATTTGTTTACCAGGTAATTTCCCCAGAACAAGCAAGAGATTCTCACGGAAACTCAAGTGTTCAGCCAGTGGTTAATTGTTTAGAGAGGAGGTGCACTCTAATTTCACAGCGAAACCTGCAACCTCATTATAATTCCATTAGCGGTTTAGTTGATTTTGTAATCATAACACATGTTTCTGTCGTTTCTGGGAGAGCTTTAAGGGTTGAATGTGATGGGAAGACTACCTAATCAACTGTTTTCATCCCTTGTCGAAAATATAAAAACAAGCAGGATGACTAAGCTAATTTGATCAAAAAACGTGGCACTGTTCTCTAATAAACTGTTCTCGAAGCTTTACATGTACAAAGACGTTAGTTTCAACTTTCTTCTGGACTATAGTTCACAACCAGCTCAAATTCTCACCAGAGTCGACGAGAGCTTAGCTTGCGCTTGTTTGACAAGCAGAATATGTCAAATCTTTCCGGCGTAGACTATTCACTTCAGTGATTAAACCACACTTCATATAAAGAAATGGTTTTAAAACCAGTAAAGCTTAAAAGGAGCTAAGAAAGTTGCAAAGATTTAGGCTTCGGGATCACGCCCGTTACGCAGTGATCCGCGCTGATTGCAGTCGACGATAGTTGGTTTTCAGTGGTTAATGGTCGAAGAAAACTTACTACCGTTGTCGTCAATTCCTAAAAAGCGGAAAAGAAAGTCTGAACCCATGACAGACTACAAAGATTTCAGAAGTAAAGGGTTCAACATCGACAACTTGGGAAAGTCTAATGGTTACCCAATATGCCTTCGTTAACTCGACACAAAGCCGCTAGGCGTCTGATATTTGTACTTCGAGTAAAAATAAAGTCTGGAACCATACAATCACGAGTTCACTGATTCACAAAGTGAAATGAAGGCGTAACAAGACCTAACAATAAATCTCCCCTCGGAAAAAAAAACAAACGAAGAAACAAACTCTTTATCGAAAGCCGACTTTTTGGATTGAATGACACTTTGCATTAGGAAGACAGTTGCTAAAATAAAACAAAGCTTTGTACTGAAGTGGTATTTCAAGACTCTCAGATGCTATCAAAGCCTAACACTCCTCATAATTTCGATACACTGTCAGTAGGTGACAAGGAAAAAGAAAATCGTAAACTTGGGTGTACAACCTTGATCAATAATCTAATTCTCTGAACAAAAAGACTGTTGTTTGCTTTTGATACCGTGAGACAAAAATAAAGGAGCTTAGTGAAGGTTTGCGCGTCTCGAAGAGTTTAACCTAAGGTTTTCAAGTTTGTCGTTTGTAATCCGTGTCAATCTTCTCCATCCTTAAGCATCCTTGTCCCTTTATGGTTTATTATTATCTCTTTGGTGTTTTTCTATCTTAGTAAACTACTATTTTCAGGTATACTTCAATATTTAAAGGTAATCTTACAAGTAACCGAAATAGCTCAAGATATCGTGACTCAGCTCCTTTATGTTCGAGAAACGAATACACGTAAAACCCCGCACCCTGAACAAGTGAGTTCAAATTAGCGTAAAAAGGTTGCATATGCGAACATGTACAGGTGTCAAAGTTCTAAAAGCTGAACAAGCAACCAGCACGAACTCGCAAAATCTGCGTGGGAAATGTTCCTGAGAGACGGAACATGCATGATACGACAGAACGTGCGTGTGCAAAAATTTGACGGCTCGATGGACACAGGTGGCTCGTTCAGGGAACATTTTGTATGCATGAAAATGCGGGGGCGTTTCTTCCGAGCTGTCGATAGCGGGGAAAGCTGCCAGCTGTTTTAACTTTTAGCAGCTTCCTTACAAATGAACACGAAAAGTGATGCGAAAGAGGGCGAAGAATCTTGTGGAACTTAGAGATGTAGTTATATTACCTACAAGGATTTAGGTCGATTCGCTGTTTTTATTTATATTCCGGAAAATCGTTGAATTGAGAAATTTATAAACAAGTTACTGGGGTTGTCAGCCATTGAAAATCGAAAACCAATTTGCTCCGAGGTTAGAAATAAACTGCCGTTTCAGTGGCTAAACGAGCGTAAGCTAATTGCAAAGTTCTCGAGCTGAGCTGAACAAATGGATGGGTTTAAACAACTCTGAAAGAAAACAGCCTTCACTGCATGGGCTGAATAGTCCAGTTGCTGTAGCCCGTGTATACCCCTGGCATTTTCGTAAACCAATATAAACAGGTGCAACTTCAGTTATAACAGGTATTGCAAGCTTTGCTCATTTGTCAAATCGACGAGTAAAGTTCCAGGTGAGCGATAACAAAATTGTGAACTGGTTAGCACAGGTATTTCCGAGCAAATTGTAGCCTGTTCTGACATACGTAGAGTCAAGTGCAAAACGTTCTTGAGATCTTCCCAAAGGAAATTATAATTTGTATAGAAGAGACCGAGAAAATGTTAACTACAATCAAACAACGGGTAATTTTCAATGGCCTTATTAGTGAACTTTTCAAGAAAATGAACAATGGATTGCAGGTTACAATACAAGCTGCCTCAATACAAAATTGCCGCTGTTCAAAAAGAGAATACAAATTAAACGTGCTCGTAAACTTTCTCTATATCATTCAGTGTCGTCTGTTTTGCGTGGGCTAAAAAGCTTTCCTTCGGAAATAAAATGATGCTTTTAAGAAGACTTGGTACCTGTAAATACTATTTGATTTGATCTCGAAATCAAGTAGAGAGGTTTTTTGCTGTGTAATTACGCTGAAATTTGTAATTTGTATTTTATCTTCAAATTCTCTTTGGCGCAAGCTCTTTGAGTTGCGCGTAACACTTTATTCTCGCAATGCTTCTCTACAACAAAGTGAAACTTGGAAAAGTCCCGGAGAATTGCTTGGGAAAACCATCATGACAAATGTGTTGTGGGTACCGGTACTCAAGGGTACACAGGGAGAGGCGGGTGGGTTGAAGTTTATTGAAACAGCGACTGACTAGCATCCTATCCAGGGGGGAGTAGTATAACATGTAGCCGCTTCATAATTATGGTAGCAAGCGACGGTTTTCTATGACCTACCAGACTTGATAGCTAACTTTGTTAAATTTACCAATGTGAATGCTTCGCTTGTCGCCACCCTAAAAAATCTGAGAGTTTGTTGTTGTTGAAGTTGAAAGCTCTGGAGTTGCTTTCATAAGAAACATTCAAATAGATCGCATCCTTCGGCTGCAATGTCGATCAGTCTATCTTGGAAAGTTTGATTTCAAAAGCAAAAGTGAGTAAGACCCTTATTTAAGTGTCGATCGTAAGTTATTGGAGCAGATGGTAAGTTACTGGAATTTCGCTCACCTTGGGACAATAAACCATTAAATGCCTTTAAACTTCGCCTAAACAACTTAAATCTTATTACTTTTCTGCGTGAACTACACTCTGAAAACTTGTATAAATTTTCTCCATTCTTTTTGATATACCATGTACCATTTTCTTAAGAATCCTGTATACTCTCCGTATCCATAGAAACCTTACAAATAACAGGACACTGACTGGAAAACTTTATCTCCAGACTCAGGGCCTCTTCATATAAGCCCAGTAACCGGGCTAGCTCGGTTACCAGGAAGAATTCTGTGGTGTGTACAGCCAGGTCGACCAAGATAAATTCAAGAAATACAACTGACCAAAATGGTGCGACATAAACTTGTATCGTTCGCGACTGTAATAGTTTGTGGACTCTTGTAACTTTACTAAGAAAGCTAATTCGTATACTCATAAAGTGGCAATACATACAAGACGTGCAAAATTATGCCATTTTGGCCGCTATGTTGTGACAGCGAAGCTATTTTGTCTAAAACGTTTCATCCCGGTCACCGGGCTGGAGTGTTAAAACCGGAAAATTGTCATCCCGGTTACCGAGATATCGAAGATCACTGTAATTTGTGTAGTGACCCAAGATGCCTATCGACATTGCTCCTTGATCGATCCAGTAAAACAAGACGGTGGCAATACTACAAAATGAGCGATATAATTATACCAGGCTCAAGTTGGCAACACTACACGTATAGCGGTTGAAAAAGTATAGTGGGAAGCTCGGGGGCTTATTGGGGGGCCTGGCGCGTTGAGCGCAAGGTTTGAGAAATAGATGGAGTCACTGGTGGTTGTTTACGATTTACTCGGAAAAACCGGTTGGCCGACAGTTATAGTAAATGGACGCGTCAAATCCTGAATGGAAACTTCCCTGGGGATGCGCTCGTTTCATTTCCAAGAGTTTTTATCGGAAGATAGAATCAAAGGCGCTGCAAGCCAAAAAGCCTAGAACTAGTAAAAACTAACAAGTGGAGCGCGCATTTTCTATTTGAAAATTGCGTTTGGGAATTTTGGTCTACCTTTAAAGAAATCCCGTTTTCTCGAGAAAATTTCCGTTCGAAAAACAAAATTTATCTGTCCATTTACATTCCATCCGGAATGTGTTTATGTTCTTGCGTAAGACACTTCTCTCGAAGTAGCTCTCTCTGTCCAAGACTATAGATTGATACCGGCAAAATGTCAATTTGACTAGAATCCTATATCCACAAAGGAGGCTTCCAACGAAAGGAATACTCCTGACATTTCATGCCATGCAGAAAGTGGAAGAAGATTCAGTATTGTAAGATTTCATATCCTAACCATCAATATGTGGTCGTTTGGTTTTTTAGTAGCAAAGCGAAATTCGTAGGTGTCTTTCTACTTCAGAAACCCGCCGTTTCGAGGATTTTCGATTGGAAGGGGGTAATTTTGCACATTCTAAAAAAGAAAACTTCGTTATCGCGGAATAGTTTCTTTCAACTAATCATCGATGAAGACCTGGACAAAAAATCGTCTATCCTCTTCTGTAAAAACTTTGTTTCCACGCAAAAGAATCTCCTTCACAAAAGAAATAATCAAACACAGGACTTTCAAAAATATGCCCGCAACAAAACACACATACCGATAAAATACATTTGAACTGAGCATTATTATCATAGAAAGCGAGTATAACAAAACTAGAACGCAAATAAAAAAAAACGAGTCAAAACTAATTTTTCATAAATAGCACCATATCGGTCAAGTTGCTAAAATTATGATTTAGTGACACTGACAACACCTTGATATAAAGTTAGTGCACCAAAAGCCATTGTTAAATCAGGTTTATTGGGGTTCACTTGCGTCAAACTCCTGGGTAACTAATAATCCCAGCATGTTTGCGATCAAAAGCAACGGGGTTAAAATTCGAGAACTGGCACGTAGGCCCAATTAAATAACCCAAGATCTTCTCTACACCTGTCAGTGCTGTAAAATCAAGCGATAAATATTGGCGCGACTGCTCGAAGAGTGGTTAATATCTTTCACAGACATTGAATGAGGGGAATTTTGATTTAAAAGGACGAAAATGTCAAATTGTTTACCAAAGTTGATTTTTATTTTTTAATCACCGCAGGAGTTCCGACTTTCCGCTCTTCCGGAAAAACTATGAAGATTAGAAAGCGTTCGTCAAAAACACTACACTCTTTTATTAAGTTCTTAATTCGTTTTAATCACGTACTTGGGTTCTCCCGTTCCGCTTGCAAAACTCTAGTACATTCGTCTGTCGTTCTCTGATCGTCATAACCTTCACACGCGCCTTTTTAAACCTATCCAGTTATTGATAATATGAATGACGCGTTTAAAAAAAACTGGCTGGGATATCATTGCGAAATTATTAAAAATATTGAGCAACGTGATAGAAGAAATAGAAGTCTTAAAATTGTTAAAAACATAGTAATGTTTTTACATTTCCCCAACACTGCAATACTTTGATGAAATTTCGTCATTTTATTGATTGTTATCGATGTCAATATCCGAAATTTCCCAATTTTGAATTGGTCTTCAAGGTGTGGAAACAATGGTCCTTAATCCCACAAAACGCATTTCCCAAATACAACAGCACTTTTTCCGACATTTTGAGATTTAATGATGGAGTGGTGTGAATTACTAGAAAGCATAAAATTAGAATGAGTGCTTACCTCGCTTGTTGTAAACAAGAAATATTTGCATAAACTGGTGTTTTTCAAATGCAGGTTTGGAAACAGCTTTTTTCAGCTCAGATATTCTTAAAAAAGAAACAGTTTCTATATACCACCATAAATAAGATCTGCTTGTAAAATCTCGGGCTACCAGCTGAGACACCCGTTTCCAAATTAAGCTAATATGTAAGTCAAAATTTAAAACGACATTTCAAACAATACGTTTGCAACTGAATAACGTCAGTTAAGGCTCGATCTGTTCCCTTTGACATTCAGTTCGCTTCAAGGGAATATAATCACAAATAAGATCTTAAATCCAAGCGAATCAAAACAAGGCCTACAATAGAATATATCAGTAAGAAGATCCGTGCTAGGGCTACCACTGAGCTCCATAAGAACCGACTTGTATTCACAACTACAGATAACTCGGCGGTTCTGGACATGAAAATATAAAAACTAACAATAATCGCTTTCTTCGTCAAAAACAAAACCAAAATAACAATTCGTAAGATTAAAAAATCTCCAATCATTGTCCAATCACGAGTATTATTAAAACAGTTAATAGAAACTCGTTAATTTCCTCGTCACGTATAACGGATCCGAATAAATTTTCGATCTTCTACTTTCCCAACACGTACTCTTAAGAACAGGAAAAATCTAAACTTATAGAAGTTAAGCCCAAATGTACGATTGCTTAAAGTACAAAACTGCCCTCGATAGTTGCCAAGAAAGAAATTTTTGATACTTGATTTCAAATAATGCAATAAACAATACTAGCCTAGAAGTTTGAATCCCGAACGTTCACGGGTACTAGAGGCGAGAAACATTTTCTGCCCGATCGCACGTTAAAATGAGTTAAGGATCGAGAAAGGAAAGAAAGAAACTAATGGACTTTTCACAAGAGTCGTTTGCGCTACATAATGTACCTATAGTGAATCTAATCCAATATAAGACGGCCTTCGTGTTGTTCATCTTCGAGAGAGTTACTTATCGTCTCACTGTCAAATATGGCGCTCTCTCTTGTAGGGCTGTGTTTCGCAGAACCGTTCCTATGAGACTTTACCGGCGTAAAATTGCCACTAAACATCTGGTTCAGGTGGCAACAGCCAATCACAGGCGGCCGTTCGCGGTCACTCGACTCCGCTTGCATAATCCGGTCAAATATAATACAAACACCGGTAGAATATAGCAAGGGGTTTGAAAAAGAGAGAAAAGAAAACACATTAACAGAGCGGCAGGACAGCCCTACTACGTTTCGGTCTAATAAGCAACCGCCCTCGCAAGGCTTGGAAAAAACGAGCGGCAAATTTGAGCGGGAAAAAGCCGTCGCGCGCCAGGCGAAACCGCGGCAACGGCTTCGGCCGGAAAGAATGAAGCGTTTTAATGGTTTTATTTTTTTCTCCTCTCTCTGGAAACAACAGTCGAAGGATGATTGGCAGCCAGCTGGCGGTCTCTAAGCACGTGGGTCGTGCAGTGACCTCTCAGTGTCACCTGTGTGTTTAATAAATCAACCATATCGCTTCGAACGCTCGTGACACCTGTCTGCGAATATACCGCGTACCGATCAAAGCCTGCATCTGATTGGCTAATAGCGAACGTCTCCAAAGCGACCATTTTGGACTCTTGCAAGCAGGTTGTCTCTCATTCAACAGGTTGTTTTTTCTCTTGGGAAGGTAGCTTGGACCGTGAATTTTCCAAACGCTGTCTTTTTTTCTCACTCAAATTACTGTTATTTTAAAATCTTAAATAGAATAAAAGTCAAATCCAAGCAGAAAATCATGTACGGTGTAATAGCGAGGTGTGACACGGTCCCCAGACATCCGCCGGATCAACACAACTCCCTGCCAACAAATTAGCATTATTAGATTTGCATTAGTTTGGCACTTGGAGCGGAAAGGAGAATACAACTCTAATTGGCGCTGTCCGTGGGGACTTCTAGATATTGAGATGGTAAAACAGATAACGAACTTTAATCTTGCGCTTGGCACACATTACAAACAGAATCAGCGTAAATGACCCGGGAACACTCATAAAACAAATTCCTCATTGACTTTTAGTTCTATTTTCGGGTATCTAAGAAACCGGGAGCTAATTACCCCTCCTAGATCCTCGGCCGCCGCCCCTTCCTAACTTCCCACGGCAACTTCATTATTGGAAATCCGAATCGAACTGATCTTTGCTTATTTCACCGCCGACGCGCCTGTTCCGGTTGTTTGCCCAAACTTTTTCCACAGGTCTCTTGCCTGATGCAAATTTGGAATTTCGTGAAGGCGATTCACCAAGCTAAGGGACTACGCCGTAAAAAAACCTTTCGAATGTGTCTTTCTTATTCAAAACAATCCAAAATTAGATGCAAATGTTTGCATGTTGTGACAATTCGCTGACAATCTTTTAGTGTTGGAAGTCATTACTGATGCGACGCTCTATTGTCCCAAGCACGTGGCATGAATTCGAAACAAACTGAACAAAAGTTATCTCGCTATTTCCACATTTAACGCGAAACCGGGCGCACAGGATCTCGCGTACAAAGCAGACGCTGACGAAGTTGCAACCCGTGAAGATATCACGGTAATTTTCACTTGATTCGTGTGTTTTGATTATATTCGTGCCTCCGGCCGACACTTGGCGCGCAAACCCCAATTTTAAAACACATAAGCAAACCGACCAAGGAGCCGTGGAACTAGCCAATCACAAAACTGCGCGGCGGATCGGAGGCGGAGCAACGAGCGGGTTTTGCTTCACATCATTGGTTCTTTTGTGTTAGCGTGAGGTGACGTGTCACGGCGTCACAGAGAAACCAACACAAACTCAAGTCGGACGTAAATTAAAAATAGAAATTGCCACGATCAGTTTAAGCTTGTCCACTCGCTGATAACGTGTCAAGCGCAACAGAACTCGAACTCCTACGGACCGTGAGATAGAAATATTCTGCACCTGTGGCTCCGACGACTCGTGTTTCGAACTGAAACCAACTGACTGGCTCGAACCACTGAACTTTGTCCTCGCTTGGTAGAATAGAGTAATTTTATTTTCCTTCTCGTACGAATCACTGAAACCCGTTTGTGATGATGGTTTTCCAAGGAAGCGAGCTCAATTCGCCAAGCCCGCCGCCCCAAGTGCCCACTGTAGACGAGCCCGAGGAGGAACCCAAGAAATCGCTTCAACACGTCAAACGTCCAATGAATGCGTTCATGGTGTGGAGCCAGATTGAGCGCAGAAAAATGGCAGAAGAGCACCCCGATATGCACAACGCCGAGATCAGCAAGCGCCTCGGAAAGCGATGGAAACTGCTGTCGGAGAGCGAGAAGAGACCGTTTGTAGAGGAATCGGAGCGACTTCGCATTAGACACATGCAGGCTTATCCAGATTACAAATACCGACCACGCAAGAAGAAGCAGCCTAGCAAGCAGAAGACCAGCACTGGTGGACAGGAGGGGAAAACTTCATCCTCTACGGAAGGACACTCGAGGAAGAATCTCACCGAGGCAGTGGGTACGAAGCGCGAGGCACTGCCCGGCGCTCACGCATTTCCTGGACTCGGTTCTTCCAAGAAACACGCTAGTTCTCTGGGAGAGCAGCCAGCGTTTAAGAAACAACGCCGCGACTTCGTTTCGCCAATCACTCCCCCGCCAAACGTGCCCGATGCGATCGGAACAACACCAGAGGATCCCATTGATCAGCTTTCCTTGTACGACGACTTCGAACAGGCGTTCAAACAGGATCAGCAGGTCCCTGTGAGCGTGAATCACAGCCAACAGATTCCGAACTCGTGGCCAAGTTTAGAATTTGGCAACATGAACTTCAACGGTTTGCCTGTCTCTCCATTACTTGATCTGAATGGAGTAAATGGCGGTCAATTTGATTTTCCCGATCTCTACACTCCGCCAGAGGTTTCAGAGCTTATTCAAAGCCAATGGCTTGAAAACTCTCTAGGGCATTTGTAGCTGATTGCAATTTTCGCCGTTCAAGTTTTAACTGGTGGAAGGACACTGCTTTTGACTTGTGGAATTTCCACTTCATGCGATTTTTATAAACACTGAGACATTCCCAGGATCTTGTTTGGACCTTCGACTTTTCTAACCGCTATGGACACGCTTTTCTGTGTATATTTTTTTTCGACCGAAGAAGTTTATTTCGTTTTTTTGTATCGACTGATGTATTCTCGTTTTAGAGAGCTTTTATTACGATAATTGTACAAAAAAAAAGGATTCTAAATAATTTAATAGTTACCCGAAGTGTTGTATTTTTACTAAATTTCTCTCTTTCCTCGACATGAGGAGCGTGTTTTAAAGTGAATTGAAATTGAAGAGGAGAAAATTATACCATTATTATGAAAATTTAAACTCCGTGTGTTTATTCTTCTTACGCGCACGCGCTAAACACGCACGGCAGAGCCTCGCGCACAACTGTTTAAAACCCAGAGTTGCGAAAGCCAAATAACTGTAATCTTTAGTCAGACGTCTATGACTGTTTCGCGTTTACGCCCGCAATAGAAAATTCATGATTCCCGCAAAAATTGCAACACGGTGTTTAGTTAGCTGCTAGCATTCAACGCATCGCTGAACAAACTGAATTTTTTATGATAGAGGAATAAAACTTTCGGCGGGTAGTTTGGGTTAGCTTACTTGTATTAGAAGAGGGGAAGAGAGAAAGAAAAACAAATTAACACTATATTACGCTAACGTGGTGTTACTGCGTCGATGAAAATCGAGAGTTTTTGACGGAGAAAGATAGCGCGTCAGTTGTCTTTTTGGGCGGGGTAAGACGCCATTGCATATGTTTTTCACACTGCATATTTTAAACGGAGCTTTCCAAGGCATTTAAATTTGAATTAGAGTTGATTAGCTGGCGAGGATAAACCGCCTTATACGAATACTATGGATTTGAGTTCACTAAGTTCAATAAAAGGTTTGGAGAGCGCGCGATTTCGTTTCCTAAAATGATATTTGATCTGTTGAAAGAAGCTTCGGGTTTTTCCCTGCTAAAACGTGTCCACTTAGCGGCGTCATAAATATTTTATGTGATCGTAATGGACCGTGGAAGCTAGGGACAGATCACGAGGTTTGATTTCAGATAAAAGAAAACAACAATCTCATCAAAATTAACAGCTCGCGCGGAATCACAGCTAGCGTGCCGCACACGCAAGCGTATTTCAACACAGCCGCCTGTACAAAATAATAAAAAACCCAACACGAGGTAGTGTTTACCTATTTTCAAATACAAATTTATTCCTCGTGCGTATTTCCTCTGGCGGATATTGACGTATTCAACTGCTAATTTGCAGTCATTTGGACCGAAAGGGAAAAAAGATCTCGTGGGGACACGAATTAGCGTGTGTTTGCAGTGGACGCGAAACTTCGCTTTTCAAATGTTGGCTTTCGCAAGAGCGGCCATACAGCAAGGCACGCGTCAGAACGTGCGTCTTTGTTCTCCGACCAATCAGAGAGTTGCTTTCAGACAATTGTCAACAATCACAAAACAATAGCTGGCGCGTGCGGTCAAAATTCCACCCGTCGATTGGTTGATCCGCGCTGATCGCACATGCCGATTGTAAATTGCAGTGTCGCGGGGTTTTCCTGTTTACAAATGGCCACTTTGCACGCTGCCTGAAGTAACTATTATTTGCTGTTATGACCGATTCCAGCAACTTCGTTTTAAAACGTATAGGGACGTACGATCTAACTGGAAATCGGTTGGGGAAGGGTAACTTTGCATACGTCGAGTTAGCCACGAATCGCATCACCAAAACCAAGGTTTGTCAATGGATTGCCTTTTGATTTCAAAGCCAGCGACAAATGATTGTTCAGTAGCTTAATTATGACTATTGTTTCGCACTGTGGGTGTGGAGGATGGGCATTATTCAATGGTTTAATTACTCGGGTTGCGTTGTTTTATTATTGAGTATTTTTTGTTTTTCCGCCGATTTAACTCAGCTTGGTAATAATAAATCTATCTCCTAGGTAGCGATCAAAGTCATAGATACACGTAAAATCAACGATGAATACGTCAGGAAAAACATCCTACGCGAAGCGCTGCTCCTAAAGAAAGTCAACCATCCCAACATAGTCCGGTTGTACGAAACCCTCAAACAGCACTCTATTTACTGCATTGTCACGGAGTACGTTCCCGGAGGCGAGTTGCTGACCTATTTGCGACGGCAGAATGACTCGAAATTGAGCGAATCACAGGCAAGGCCGTTCATGAGACAGCTCATTTCCGCGTTGTACCACATGCACCAAAATGGAATCGTTCATCGGTAAGGACAAAATTGCTTCGAAATAAAGGGTTATATTTAGATGCAAACGGCCTATACTGCGTGGGTTATTTTTCTTCATTATAACAATAAATTGGCGGTTAAGGTTGCTAAGAGATTGAAAACAAACCTAAAAGCGCCTGTACAAATTTTACTACAAGAACAGAGACAGACTTTGTACACTTGTTCAAAAAGTTGCACCTTTAAGTTCAGCGCCACGTTTTTTTTCTTTATTTTTATATTTTGTATATTTTATTTTTATGATAATTTGCGGTCAAAGTCGCTTAGAGATCAAAGGCAAACGAAAAAAATGTCCCTTTTGAAAGACGGTGAGAAGAAATCTCTTCTTTGTCTGACAGTAAACATTCCACTTCGATTCAGAAGAGAAAATTTGCAGCCGGGCAAAAGCTAAAATCGCTTGCGCAGTTATGACAGGTTTGAAGGCATAAAATGTACTGGAGAGGATGTCAAAAATATAGAATTCACTTTGAACGTAATAAGACCCTAATTTTCCCTGGAGACGTATTTTCAATTCCTGTTTCCCTCGCCATTAGCACTCGGAAAAGATGAGAATAGGTGAATTAATTTTGTGTCATATCACACTCTTCGCTTTTGTTGCGTTATTTGCTCCCCTCTGAATACATTGCGGTAATTAATTACATAGCTTACGGCTGTTTCTGAGCGACTGAATAAATTACCGTCTCCAGGATGTTTAAGAGGCATAGTAATCTGCGATAAATGTTGAATGGAGTTTATTTCCTCACTCTTTAGACTTAATATCTGCCTGATTTCGATCTTGATCTCTTACGAACAAAAAGGGAAAATTAACGGCTGGAAGAGGGGAACGGAAACCTCGGCTAAGCTTTTCACACTTAGAAGAGATATTACTGCAGTTCTGTATATTTCAGCGATTACAAAAGTTTTCAAACAATAACATTAAAGCGGTTTTTCCTGCTCTGTATTTCCATTGCGGAAATAAAGGAAAAACTTAAAGTGTATTTCAGGTCACAACAATCGATGTATTCACAACTGTACATGATGACTTCCGAAAGTTTTAGACGCAGCCCTTCAAATTCTCGCGTCGACTTTGATCATTATTTAGCCAGCTGCCGTTCGCTTTTCATCCTCCTTTTATGATGACAAAATGTATTCATCTGTGAAGGCTTAAATCTCCCTGTTTCTTGTTATTTTGTCTGACAATTGCGAGATAAAATTAATGAGCCTGTTAATGCCTAAATTTAAGAAGCCATCTGGCCGGCTATCCCCTACTGAGTCATAAATAATTGACAAAACTTTTTCCAAGTGAAAATTAAAAACACTTTCCGAGAGCAACAAGTGTGAAGAATTGTCACGCTTGTTTTGAAACACGGCTAGCCATTTTTTTGATTCAAAACACGTCGTAACTGAAAAAAATACTTAGATCGAAGGCTTGTGGTAATAAATTCTGAGTTCATCGGTAAACTGGGAAGCAAAAACCCGAAAACCAAAAGAGCGCCTGATAAAACCGTCACAGAAAAAAATGCATATATTCATGTAATCAAAAAATTACAAAAACGAGAAAATTTCTCAATTGTTTTCGCGGAAGCAAACTGTGGCAAAGGATTTAAAGTTGTACGTATAGAAAAAGAGTTACTGTAGTTTAAGCGAACAATAACTAACTCGTTGAGAAACTGTGTTCAGTAACATATTAAAAAGAGACTCGTACGAACAAAACTGTGTTTATACCAAGTAAATTTTGAATTATTTATATCCGAAACTGAGCCCATTATCAGTAGCTATATTAGAGACCACAGGTGTCAATCATTTTTAAAATTTGTGTCAATCAAACAGCTCTTCTCTTAACCTGGCACACCCAATTCAACCAGCTTGAACCACACCTTAAAACGAATTTACAAGAACTGTGTAGCTTATGGCATGCGTTATTCGTCTGAAAAAAAAAACCTACGAAGTTTATTTAGTAATCGCCAAAAATATATAACTTGTTCAGGAATCTTCTTGTGACATAGAGGAAACATGTAATGTTACAGGAAGAGCAGTGGTAGGGGAACTGCCCAAAAAAGCTGAATATGTCTTAAGATGTCTTGAACTGCAGTTTTTACTTTAAGTGCATATGGATTAAATTAAATTCACTGCCTTTGAGTTCAAGAAATATTGATTCTAGAGTTTTGTTTCGGAAAACATTGGATTATGTTTGTTTGTGAGGTCTATTCTACTTATTTAAAACTTGGCACAGGATTGCATTTTTCATATATGTGCAAATTAAATGATAATTTAATATTAATTTTATTTATTTATTTTTTAATTTTTTAAATTTATTTTACCAGGACCCCATTGATAACAGTGCAGGTTTACTAGAGGGGTTAGGCTCGATTTCTGTTGTCTCATGTCTGGTCTGCATCCTTCTAGCCTGTCCCAGGGTCACGGTAGTTACGGATGAGCGAAAAAAAAATCAAGCGAGAGAAACAACAAGAGAGGCCTAAGGACTAAGTCCTCCCTTGTTTTTTTTTTTCTCTTGCTCGCCCCCTTTTTTCCCCCTTTCCCTACCACCAAGAGCCTGGAAAAGGCTAGCTTCCCTCTCACAGGCTTCTTCCCCAAATAGCCACTGGTCATCAAGCTTATAGACGGGTTACCGTGTAATAATATCCATTTATTATTATTACTATTATTATCATTATCATTATTATTATTATCATTATTGTTATTAATAGAATACAGATCAGAGAACTGGGAAGGATTTTGCAATCCACTGTACAATGCTAAAGATAAATCAGCTGTGAAATTTATGGCACATCTTTCAGAATATATCAATCTCTGTATTTCACTGGGCACTTGGAAAATTTTAGACAGACGTTTTTCCATCTTACTATTTCTGAACGATAAGGTTCGCTTAACATGACGGGAGGCATGGTAGCCACACGGTTAGTGCGTTCACTCCCGGATTGCGGAGGTCCGGGTTTGAGCCTCACCAGGGAGATTGCATTGCATTTTTGGGCAAGAAACATTACTCTCACAGTGCCTCTCTCTACCCACATGTTTAATAGGGTACCAAAGAATTCAATGCTGGGGGAACTGTGTGCTGTATTAGCATCCCATCCAGGGGGAAGTAGAAATACTCCTAGTTCATGCTGCAGAAACCAGAGATAAGTGACAGCCTGATGAGCCACTTGGCTTGTATGCAGAGTTTACCTTACATACCTTACATAATAAGAAAGCCTTTCATTGCCATGTCATGTTAAAAGGATTTATTCTCTTAAAAATGTTTCATACACATCATAGACCATATGCAAATATGGCTGCCTTTATATTATTCTTTTGTTCGTATTTAAAAAAGCATCACTAACCTCGTTTTTGAGACAAAAATTGTAAAGAATTTATTATCCTGATCGAGGTTACTGAGACTGTTTTGAATACGAACAAAAGAATAATTTAAAGGCAGCCATTTATGCATTGGGTCTATACAGTCCTTGTTATGAGAATTTGTCAGCACATCTTGACAGATTTTATCAAACATTTGATGATTTTTCCTATTCTCATTACCTGCCTGCTTATTAGTAACTTATCAATGTTGTGATGAGGAAATTTAAAATTTAATTTCCCTTTTTTTTTGAAAATTGACCAAAAAAGCTGTATTCGCCCTTTTTGAAGAAAGCATTCAATTAGTAATTAGCAATCTGGAACAATTCCTTCATTTGATTTAGTTATTGCATTGCAGTCATAAACCAAGGCTGCATGATGATGTATTATTGTAATCACTTCCAACTCAATAGAGTTAATAATAGTTACAATAATTATTAAAAATGTAACAATATTTGTATTTGTATTGAGGGAATAAAGAGTTGGTGGTGGTGGTGGTGTCATTATTGTTATAACTGTACATATCAATAGCCTGCATTATCAAATATAAGATAGACTGACTGACTGAC
>JAEMPF020024175.1:0-5000 GCA_022496165.2 Catalaphyllia jardinei
GTTAATGATTATGCTGCTGTAATAGTGCTTTTGTTAGTGTTAATGATGATGGTTATGTTATAAAGCTTTTGATAGTGTTAATGATTATGCTTCTGTTAAAGCAATAGTTATTGTTGCTGTTAATGGTGTTGTCTCTGTCAGTCTGTCCCAAGTGTCGATGCTCGAAAAGAACTTCGTCCCAAGGGAACCAGTCCAGTATGTGTCCCAAGTGTCGAGCTTTATGACAGCTGCGTCCCATGAGACATGGTTACTGTTATTAATCACAAAGTTAGTGTTACTGCTAGTTTTAGTTCTTTGTTAGTGCTTATGATTATGCTGCTGTAATAGTGCTTCTCAATTTATCCTAGATACATTTGCTTGTACATGTACATATTAACATGACCTCATAATTAACTATATACTGGCTTTTCTACAATTACATGTTCCCAGTTAATGTTTGTAAATAAAATCAACTAAAACATGACCAGTACTTAACTTTTCATCTTTTTCTAAGGTTATCAAATTTCTAGTCAGAAAGGGAATAGAAGCCTTATTTAGCACATCTACATGTTAAACTTTGCAGGAATAAATAATGTAATTTTAAAAGTGACCTGCCTTTTTTCCATTGCAAGTGTCAATTTTACATACAGTATCATGACTTCAATTATCTACTTCTAGTTATTGCTAATTATTGAACTGGATATACTGTAAAAAGTACAGAAAAGTACAGAATCATAAAAATGTGTTCACGGAAATTAATAACATGAAATTCAATTTCAGTTTTTTTCTATTTTAAGTTGAGTGTTGTAGCTTACTTTTGATGCAATTTTGGGGAAAATAAGCACTTCAACATTAGCCACCTCCTTGAGCAGTTTAATTTCAAACAGCTTATTCCGGTGCCCACCTGCGGCAATAGCACTCTGATCTCATTAAAACCAACATGCCTCAAGTGTATGGCAAGAATCTGTTGCAGATCTTCTTGCCTTTTGGTTTATCTGATTATTCTGTTGTCTTCCTGTAACCAAAGCCACTTCCCTTGCATAACTTAAATCAACTTGTAGGGATACCCGAGGCAGTTGAAGAGCTGAGCTTAGCAGGTATTTAGGGTCAGTTGATTGGTCTGGGCTTGGGAATGCAGTTGGGTGCGAGAACAAGATTCGATTATGTTATGACTTTGTTTGAACTGCCATGGATATCATTATGGTACTTAAGTCAGCCAGACTCCCTGTGCATGATGCCCCCTGGATTACAGCGGAGTTCAAAGAACTCATTAAAGCTTGTGCCAAAGCTTTTGCTTGAGAGGATTTCAACAACTTTCACTGGTTACATAAGCAAGTAAATCATGAGAGAAAGCTGTGCCGAAGCAGATATTTTAACATCAAAGTTTCTAAGCTCAAGTCAACTAAGCCAAGTCAGTGGTAGAGGTAAGTGAAGAAGATCACTGGGATGGCTCCTTCTTCTGGGATACATGATATTCGATGATAACTCCACTTAGACAACGTCAACAACAAGTGACCTCAGGTCATTGCTGATTTGATTAATACACCCCTTCTTGAACCAACGTAGGAGTATCGCCCCTTGGAGAGTCTTCCCCCTTTGACCCAGACTCAAACTAAGAGGTATACCTAATTAGTTCTTTTGGGAATATGTAGACTTCATGGGTGACACAGTGTGCTCAATTTTGAATTTTTCATTTGTGTAGCAAAAGTTCTCTTCACAGTCGAAGTACGCTGATATCACGCCCCTACCAAAATTGAAGCCTATTACAGTTGTCAGCATATAAGAGCAATTTCACGCACGCAGTCTCTATCAAAGGTAGCAGAGAACATTCATGCTGTCGTTGCTCCAGCCATCTTGGAATTTGTCCATCCTGACCAGTTGGGTGCCATTCCCAAGTTGGACTCCTGTGAACACACTCTTGTTTCCATGCAAACGGCACTGCAGTACGGATTGTTCAGCTGCACTATAGAAAACGCTTCACCCAATCGACCCATCGCACTCTCACCAACTTTCTCATGGACAGAAGTCAGTGCGTAAAACTTTCTCATGGGTTTTTTTTTTCTCGGAGTGGGGACTTCTGCCTTCCAGTGTACCTCAGGGCATGAAGCTGAGTCCTTGGTTATCCGTTCTTATGATCATTGACCTCCCCCCCCCCTCAGATTGACTTTAAGAGGATCAAGCAGGCATTTTTCCCCATATTGGTTAAAGAAAATAAAAGATAGTTTCATAGGTCTCAGTAGTTACTTACAAACACAGGTGGCAAGGGTTGGTAGGTTTATTAGTACTAGACTTATTTCTAACATGTATACCAAGTAGTTTTTAGTTCTTTAACAAAGTCAAATACTATATTCTGCCCCCATTTTTTTATACTTGTATAAAGTAAAATTTTAAGTCTCTTTTTTTATGGTCTAAGTTTTAAAGAATTTCCTTATGGACGCTCGCACCCGAAACTTCCCACTTACTCTTTTTTTTTAAATGTTTGACTGCAGATAGAAAATGATAAGACTAGATTAAAAACGTATAAAAATGTCAGGTTTACCAAAATCATTTTATAAATAAGGCGTACATGTAGCACAGGCCATAGCATTTCTAGGATTTCCAGTCACTTGAGGTGATTCTGGCCGGCTTAATTACCATCTGCATATATTTAAGTTGAAGTATACTATCTAAGTTATGTGTGTTTAACACAGCATACATGTATATAGGTCTATTTGATAGATTTTTGCAACATTTGTCATTGTAATTCATACATGTTCATTAAATTTATACATGTTCGTTAATTTTATGTTTGTGAAATTTCCCTACCTGTGATTCCAGCAATGAATTTATCTGGTTTCCTTCCTACAGAAAATCAAGGGAATACAAAACGCAATAATTACTATTTCAAGTGGAGCCTTCATGGTGGTAGATTTCATGTGAGTCTGGTGGTAATTGTTTCATTCACCTCTTAAGAATAATGAAAAGGCAAGCACTCCTTTTTTTTTTGTTTTGGTTTTTACCATAATGGAAAAACCTTGCTTTTCTCAATTTTGATTCCTACAATTAAAGTACTTGTAACTAAGAAACACAACAAATAACAAATTTAACTGGAAGACACTTACTCTTTCCATGAGATCAAGAATCTCATGTTTTTCCAAAGGGTCATTGTGCCTCACCACTGTCTGTCTTCTTTGGATTGTGAAGTGGAGAGGCACACAGTCCATCGACCCTGCCCAGTCATACACCTCCTGCCATTTTCAAATAGACATAGGAATCATGTCATTTACAAGCTTTGTAACAACTTGCATTGTTACTTAAAATGTTCTACAATTGCTGCTGATGCTTTTAATGATACATTGTACATTCAGCTCCTTGATTTGTATCTTAAAGTTGTGTTTGTTTATTTTGTCAATGAAGTTCTTTTAGGTTACTAAAATGTAAGGTCTACCTGGAACAGGGCATTCTTCTCAAACAATCTCCCGATTCTATTGGCGTGTTCAGAATGTATGCGCAGGACAAGTTTAGTTCCTTCATCTGGTGGTGGCCTTACTCGAGCCCTTCTTGCCTCTCTTATCTTCATGTATAGAACAAGCAAAAATTATTATCATTCAGACATCATTATTATGTACTCGATAATTTTATGACTATGCGTGTTCAAAAATTATTATGTCACTATATCCCCAAAAAATAATGATATACGACAACCTGTACAAAAATTAAAAAGGGTGGCTATAATCCATATTTCTATCTTGGCCGTACATTTCTGAGGGGCCTACTTTTTCGATGCCTTTAGTTGCTTTCTGTTTTTGGATTCTTTGACTGAATTTCACAAATTCTGTACCACGCTTTCAAATTAACATTCTTTGGACATCATGAGTCTAGATTTCACTCTAGACTCACACCAGACAATTTTACTCGACAAAGGGAGTCCCCTTGGGCACTAAAGGTTAAATACAATCCAACCACTATCAATGGACACACTCAGGGAAATGAATAGTGGCTGTTTAAACGTGGTTGGTTGATTAATAAAGGTATAAACAATAGGAAAGCCCTGATATAGACATTGATTACTGGCAAACTAATATGGTTTGCTGTTAAATGGGTGGCCTCTTAATAGCGGTTGGAATGTATAACAATTTCTCATTGTCAATAATCTATTTTAAAATGTTATCACTACATATTTTAACTAGAAAAATGTAAATTGATTACGAATGAAACCTATCAACAAATTTAAACTTAACTTGTTCCTGTGTTACTATTTTTTTGTACACTCGTCGTTAGCTTCTATGGAGGGGCAGGGGGGGAGGTGGATGGAGGGGGGTGAATAGGGGTATGCAAATCCGCCGATCTGTGCCTTTTTTTCGCCAAATCCATCGATCTGGCAAAATTTTTGTTCAAATCCGAAACCACAACCACACCCGAAAACAGAAGTGTAAAGATTTAAAGGTAAACTGGTACATGTGAATGCCACTGTTAATTTCGGCCAAATAGTAAAGAAGGCAACATGCTCGATGACTATAACACAATACAATTCCAATAACAGAGTCACACCTGAATTTAAATGAGCTTCTTTAGAAAAAAGAAATAATTTGGATGAACACATTAACATTACGACCAACGCTGAAAGAAAGATCTACGATCCAAGTTTTGTTTAGGACCCAAGATCCCAACATAAGACAGGCGCAATCTGGAATCGGCGTCAATAATTATAGCTGATCCACGCTCCACTGTTTTTTCAAAATCCGCGAATCCGCTCGATTTACCGCACAAATCCACAATGCGTGCGCTTTTTAAGGATCCGATAACCTATTCACCCCCCTCTGGATGGGAAGAAGACAATGGCTCAATGCAAAGTCATCAATAAACGCAGGAAAACACCTGAAACGAATTACTATTGTATTCCTTATGCAACAGAGAGTTTTGAAGTGCATATAACGGCGATTTTTAACAAAGAGAGCTATCTTAGCTTTCTAAGCTTTAAAATTTAAATTGCTGACGAGAAGTGAGATGAAAAACTGCACATACTGAAAAAATTTAAATGT
>JAEMPF020024175.1:10000-17500 GCA_022496165.2 Catalaphyllia jardinei
TAACTGACGTTATTCTTCATCAGCAATGGTTGTGCTCTGCTGTTGTTTACCGAGTGGATTCTATTGGCGCAATATTAGGCCGAATCGCCATAAAAACTGGAAAAAAGATCCCGCCAAATAGATTTCGTTCGTAACAATACGGATGTTCAAAACAGCAAATGGTTCTGTTTCGATATCGACCACAACAAGCTCCTTCTTCTGAACGGAAAACCGAAACAGTGAACAAGAACCAATCATAGACCGAACGCACCATATAGAGGGGGATGAATAGGTTTTCGGATCGACAGATTTAGCCTTAGAAATCGCACGGATTGCGGATTTTTACGATAAATCAAACGGATTGGCGAATTTTGAAAACTCAGTAGATCGTGGATCAGCTGTAATTTTTGACGCGGATGGAAAAGTTGTAAGAGTAGCTTAAGGGAGTCACATACGTCTATCCTAATGTCTATCCTAATGTATAAAACATTACGTGGTATGACACCTGATTATCTTAGATCGTATATCGTGACAATGTAAGTGCTCATCGTTTAAGGAATACCGAAAACAAATTAGTTCTTCCACAACCTCGAACTGATTATCTCAAGAGAAGCTCTTTGTATAGCGGAGCTCAGTTGTGGAACAATTTACCTGTTGACCTACGACAAGCGTCTTCACTTACCGATTTCAAATCTAAATTAAGTCGCCACAGTTTTAAGTAATATCTTAGTTGCAAGTAGCACCTTAATTTTAAGTATATTTTAGACATGGCCTCCATGAAAAGCAGAGTTTTTTTTTATTTAATTGTTATTAATAAATTTTATTGTAGTTAGGTAATTAGTTACATTACTATAGATAATTAACTTAATTAACTGATGGAAATACCGTTTACTAATAAAGTTAGCTTATCTTATCTTATCTTACGTGACCTTGAATTTTGCATAATTAGCATAAATTGATAATATACTAAAATGCGGCTTTTAGCAAGTAAGGCTGCAGATTCTGCATAAAATAAACAGGCAGAGATAAGATATAATGTCTGTAAAGTATTTTGTCACTTTGAAGGATAAATAGTCACGTGGCAGTGACGTCACTTCCGATCATGGTAAAAAAACGCTCAATTTTTGTCGATATTTTCATTTTGTCCCCTTTTTTCTTTTATGTGATTCAAAAATACAATTCAGAGTATTTTTACCATAAAAAGCACTAAAAGATATAGCAATTAGTGTTATTGTAAATGTATGTTCAAATAAGAATTAAACTGGGTACCCTGTTGGGTAGGTGATATGTTGAAAATGTTACACCCACACTCAAGAGACTTCAGTCAAAGTCAACGTGCTCTTCATCCAGGTCTACCTGGATGTCCTCCTCTTCATCTGGCTGGTTAGAACAAGTTATTAGGTGGCAAAGGTCGGAGCACTTTAAGCCATTTCGAATGCAGTCACATGAATCATCATTACAGGCCTTCTTGCACATACATGACATAAGCTCTATTACAGCTGTTGGTGCCGGGAGTCCACTCATCCAATCTATCACCAATGTCTCTTGAGCTCCGTCATTTACAAGAGACTAACCATGACCAACTAGGGATGGAATGTCGTTGTTTCGTAGGTAATTTTTCCATATAGCCACTTGATAGTTAGCTCGCCGGCAATGCTTGTACAAGCTGTCTTGGCATGGAGGCAGCTGATGGGATTCCGCTTCACCTGAATGAATATATGAATATATATCATAGGTACGGGGCGGGAAAACATTTACATTTATCGCTGAATTTATTTCTGTTATTGTGATCTAATTTCTTAATATTATGCAGATAGCTAGGTGACTCCGATTAGCGAACTTCATATGACACTTTAATAAAGTTTATTATTATTACAATTATTATTACCTTTCTTTGCACAGAAGACCGAATATCTGCATTGATTCACGTCTGAGATACCGTCCTTTGAGCCATACATATCACAGACAAATGCCTCCAACTGCATCAGAAGATCTTCAGACAGCAACCAGTTTTCTCCAAGTTGCTGGAACGTGCGTTGGTATTCCTTTTTCTTCAGTAACCTCTTCAGGGGCTTCACTTTCGATAAAGCACTGAAGGTTTTCAGCCTTTGCTTCTTCAATTTGCCATTGAACCTTACCGTTGCAGTAGTCTTATCTGCCCCTTCTGCACTCAACTCGCACTCTGATTGGCTGTTGGGATTTAATGAATTCAAGATGGCGGCTGGTGTAGTCGTTCTTATCCAAGATGGTGGACTCTTAGTTCCCAGTCCCCTATGATGTCATCCTCTAGTTCCCAACTCCCTCTGCCTTTCTATGACGTCTTCCTAGGACCCTAGTCCCCCTCTGACCCATTATCATCCTTCCCAGTCCCCCCTCCCCTTCCCTAATTCTCAGTCTCCTTAAGCCCCAGGCCTAGCCCCTAATTTACATATTCAAGATGGTGACCTAAGAAGGTGGTAACCCTCGTTTCTAGTCTACAAAGTGACACAGGTCTTATGTTAGGATCATGACATGTTTGCTTACCCATGTGGGACATTTTACTCTGTCCCCTATAAGCAAAATAGTACAGCACGCATGCGCCGTAACACAAACATTACAAATTCAGGCCGAAACATTTATTGAGAAGAAGATAGATTACAATTTAAAACATTCGCTTGCAGTAAACTCATTTATTATGTAATAAGAAATCTTTAAAGGACATTGTTTCAGGTCTGTTCTATATTCTCAAGTAATTCTGTCCAATGCAAGTTTATTCATTTCACGCATGTCTTTAGGATCATATCTTCTATCTGTTCGAATGGAGTAATCCTTGGCTTGACGCACAATGTGATAGGGCTTCCTTACAGCGGTTTGTCGACCTTTGGTCAGCGGATCTTAAATGTCGTCAAGGACGTTCTGTTTGCGTACAGAAAAAATTGAGCTGCTTGCTGCCTTTGCCGTTGAGCGAGATTCCGCGGACTTTAGATTCTTGTTTACGTTGACGGGCCTGGTACCCATAATTCTTTGGACCCCTGAAGCAAATTCGATGATCGTGTCCCCTTCATTGAGCTCGTTCTTGAAGTCTCCGAGATAATTGCCAAGTTCCGGTTTTGTTTGTCCCGACAAACTTTTGAAGATGACGCTGTCTGTATCGAAATAGAGAACATGTTCTTAAAGCTGGTCTAGAGCTTCATACAGCACAGACACAGACACGTAGAGGATATTATATTTGTCACTATGGTGAAACTCGTTGAATTTGATGGGGTCGTCAAATTCTTTCACTTGGGTTTTGTTGGGTTTCTGCCCGAACTATCCCCACATGGAATTGAGCATCATTTTGGCCAGCGTTCTTAAGCCAGGATTTTTCTTGATCTTGGCAGGGTCCAGCTGAATCTTTTCTTTCTCTTCATAGTTTCTATTATGCTCTTGCTGTTTGTTCGGATCGTCGCCTACATGCTCTCGCCAACCGCTCGCTTCTTCCTTGATTTTTAGCCATGTGTTTATATAGTCGGCAAACAGCCCTTCTCTTTGTTGTTCTTCAGGACAGTGCCGAATCTCATGAATGTGACGAATCTGATAGCCTTTGTCCAGGGCTTTTTTTAGTTCAGGGGTGCACCAGGTCCCTGTGATCTGCCTCTGCTCATACGTGTGGGGGCATACATAACCTCATTCAAGCATAGGTTTACGCATCTCTTCTTCAACACAGGTGCGACAGAGTGGAAATGTGAGCTTGTCAATGTGTCTGAGAGCTAGGACTGGGTGATAGAGTCCGTAGGGAGGAAGCATGGTGCACTGAGCTAAGCTGAAGAACTTGGAAATGTCCGTGTGTCCCGTTTCAAAGATGTGGATAGGATGGCCTATGGGATATTTGCCTTTCTTGTCGACCCAGGGATAAAGTGACGTAAAATCATAATAATCAACCGTTTCATCAGCCTCGACCTGGTGATAGAGTTTGATGGCATTGGTTCACCCACCACAGAAAGCATCGCGGGGGTTCAATGGAGTGACAATATCGAGTTGATTGACAAAGTCACACACAGCTGGGTCGTTTTGCTTGAGTTTAGTCCATCGGCACTCCCACATCTGTTTGACTGTATAACCACGACTTTCAAGGTCAGCTACTTGTCGTTGCATACAAATGTACACATCCTCCATGCTTCTGTCTTCCAGCCTGCGGTGAGTTTCGCTTTGGTTGGGGTAGCAAGCGCGGCACCCGTGCCAGAAACAGCCCTGGAATTCGTACACGGTATTTGTGTTCTCGTCATAACCGTTGACTGTGTAGTTGGAGTTGGGAATTCTGTATTCCCCGCCGTTTTGTGCGTGTTGAATACGACGTTCGGGAAGCTGAGAGTCTACCCACTGTAGCCATTCAAGTGCTACTTGAGAATGATTCGTGTTCAGTCTCCAACCATGCAGGGGTTCAGAGGCGATCGTGTTAGATTCCATTCGATTTTGGTGCAGGTCTCAGTTACAGGCTGAGGCGATGGTCATGCAGCTGTAAGGATTGAACTTTGCTTGTTATTCAAAGAGCCGCTTGAAAGTGAGGCAGCCTTCTTTCAGTAGTTTGACATCACTTTCACAGTAAGCCACCAGCTCTTCAGCAAAATTGAATGTGCCCGTCTTTTGGGCATGCCACGTTTCAAACGTTTTATGTCCAGAGACTGACATCACCTACGGCATGTAATAATGTGGTGAGGGGATGGGGACGACGTACGATTGGTTTTCTGGTCTGTTAAATAGATGTGGGAAATACCCTTTCTTGAGGTTGGTCAGTCCAAAGGTTTTTGGAAAAGCAGAAAGCGGCATTTGAAAGAACAACAGAGAGTCAATAAAATGTATTTGGTCAAAGTTCAGCTGCATAATTTTGCCCCCATTGCGGACCTGCTCCACGATCCTATTCTATCTGTGATATTTGTCTATCACAAAGTACCCGTCATATCCCTGGAAATTGTGAGCAATCACGGTCACATCGCGGGTATCGTTCTCTGTCAGGGTGTCTAACCATTGTAGAAAATCAGCCATACAGGTCTCACCCTTGAAACGAAATGGTTGGTCATCTTCCTCGGTTTCTGCCACAACCAGATTGGCCACATGCGTTTTCGTGTCTTGCATAGCTTCGATGTCGAAGAAGACATGGAGGGGCGGTTTCTCTTCATCACCAATGTCCATTGGTTCGCCATTGGCTGCGAGCGTCGCTAGACCAGCCGCAGCCCCCCGCTTTGCTTTCTTCTTTTCTCATGTTTCTCCGTCGGGCGATTTGGCTTTTTGAATGAAACATTTATGCTCCCTGACATTGACATACTCTCGACGTGAGGGACAGTCGACGAAACCGCATATATGTTTGGTCTGCTCTTTGATTCCTACTAAATTCTTGCGACACGAAGGACATTTACGTTTCTGGGTACAGACAGTGACATTGAAAGCGTCCACACCTTTTCCCTTGTAGGACTTGCTGAAGTGTTGCGTGACCCAGGTCTCTCCATAAAAGGAGCATTTGCAGCGGTCACATGGTAGTTGGCGCAGAAGTTTTGCAGACAAGCTGGACAATGGTCTGGATTACTGCTACAAGAGTGTTGACCTTCATTGTCGTATGGTTTCAGGCAGTGGCCGCAGAAATAGCTGGTACCAAAATAACCGGGGAGACTGGTGACGACGTCATAGTGCTGCTGATTGTACAGGAGGACGAGCTCCTTGTCTTGTGGCGGACCAAATGTGTCCACACGGTAACCGCGGGTTTCATCAATGACGAGTAGCTGATAACCGTAGAGAGGAGCCATAGAAAATTTAGTTCATACTTCATAGCCGCACGCACCAAACGGTACTTGGACCTCTGTGTGAAGATTACAAGCTTCAGTTCTTTGAATAGATTTACCATCTTTAAATCTGGCCCATTTTGGGTGGTTGTCTACCTTCGCTTTTGCATTGACAATAGCGCGAGCATAGCATAACTCGTCTTTGTTTTTGATAGTGACGATACAATGTTTGAGACGCTTGAATGTTTCAGGATGAGAGTGACCAGGTTTCATCTTTCTCTTCTTACCAGAGCCCAGGGGTGGCGCACGGACTTGAGTGAAAGAGAGCGGGAACGAGTCGTGTAGTTCAAAGTTTTCATTTGTATTAAGGACACGTGCCATTTGCTCTAAAATCCCACCCACGCGTTCACTACCTCGTAACCACTCCACCGCGGTCAAGCGTCGGTAGCCATAGGCGTGGTTCAATCGGTTGCTTGCTAGATTGAAATAGAGGTAATCTCAACCAGGAATCTGTTCTTGCTGGATTAAATTTTGTAAAGCTGTGTGTACAGCGTCGCTGAGAGCTTGGGTTAAACGCTGGTGTTGAATAAATTGACCCTGTTGTCTGAGACGGGCTGTATAATGTCTTTCCCTAACACCCATACTTTCACTGCGTCGGTCCACGTAGGGGTTTACATCTAGAATGAAACGTCCAGATTACCTTGCAAGAGGGTTTCCTCCAATTTGTTTTTGATAATTGAGTTGCCATTCAAGAGCGTCACCCACACTTGCAAGGAGCTCATCGTCTAAGTCCATGTCGGTTTGATTCTAAATGAAAATAGACAGTGTTTAAGTAAATAGTTAAACCAATCAGTAACAACTTTTAGCGTCTCATGACATCATTGTCCACTTTTATAAACCAATCAGTAACAAGGAAAGGCCTCCTATTTACCTATATAATGCATTGCTCTCATACTTCACTTGCTCTACTTGTGTTTTTCAGTCAGACAGCAACATGATTGAAGATATAGAAACTCAAACCAAAGATATGGAAATCGAGTCAGACAATTTGTATGGACGGTTGGTGGACCACACGACCCAAACCGTGATTACAGCAGAATTGATTGGATTGACGCTAAGCATCCAAAAGTACCGCAGTTTAATTTCAAGTCGCCTGTTGGCTTTGGAGGACAGCGAATTGAGAAAATTTGACAATTTAAAAAGGTTTACAGAGGCGTTCATTCAAGGTTGGAGAGTCTGGAAGAAAGGGGACGAGAGAAGTATAGTAGTTAGCAGTATGAGACCATTTTTTCAAATTATCTCATTCCTCCCAACTACAATGCTATTTATCCATCATCAAAACCAAACCATAATCCAAATGTTGAAACAAATATAAATCAAAAAATCGGATTCAAATTTTAGAAATATAAAATCTGAATCAAAACCATAAACCAAAATCTGAACCAAACCATAAACCAAAATCTGAACCAAGACCAAAACCCGGGACATCGGTCTGGAACCAAAACCTTGAATCATTATTGCGACCAATACTGGGACCAATACTGGGACTAATACTGGGACCAATATGAGAATTAATGAAGATTGCTAATGTTTGATATTTTTGTGTCCGTATGCATAGCTTTTTATTCCTTATTGGAAAAAATGGTAGGAAAAAAATTGACAAAACTGGTGGCCACCAGACCTCTCAGGAGAGACTCTTTTATTTTTATGCACACCCACCCGCCTCTCCTGAGAGGTTTTATTTGGTTTTTTTTATTCTTTTTTTTTCTTTTTTTTTTTGCTCTCGATT
>JAEMPF020024175.1:22500-27500 GCA_022496165.2 Catalaphyllia jardinei
CTAGGACTACTTAATTGAGGGTCAATAGTTTGCCGTTCTTTTCCGCCCGGAGCCGCAAACACTCGTTTATTTTTACTGACCCATCCCTTATCTGAGCTTCACCGGTACATGCGCCAACTTAGTATCACGCTAGGGCCTAGCACACATTTACAGTAGAAGAGACAAGAGTTGCTACTTACTAATTGCTATTTGCGTGATACGAGTACTCATCTTCAGGAATGTCAATGGGGGTAGCATCTGCGCCTTTGCTAGTTGGGCTGTAACACAAAACAACGATCGAGAAGAATTAATGTGGAATGTTCTCAGTTGACTTGTTATGCTGTCATACTTTAAACGTGATTTATTTTTGTAACACAGCACTTTACCTGGAAATGCCAAGATTTAATCTCCTTTTACACAAGTCCTGTTTAATCCGGACAGCAGGTTTACACCTAGCAAGTCAAAAGAGTAAAAAAATAACATTCCATTACGTCTTTGTTAGAGGAAGACAGAATACTTCGAAAATGTTTTGTTAGTTAATAGTGTTTTTTTTGCAGTATAAATAAAGAATTTATTATTAAATTTTTATTTGTTTCGTTTATCGTACTTGGGCAAACGCATCCGCCAAAAATAAACACAAAAAGGGGCGTCCTATGATAGATGCAAAGAAACTTTAAAGACTAGAAAGGAAATTTATATAAAAAAAACATAAAAGAAACAATACCTCTTCACTTTTTTCTTCAGAGGAGATCGAGAGGGTGATAGGGTTGAATCGTTCAGCTTTAGAGTTAAACAGAAACAAAATTATTATTTCATCTATTAATAATATATTTGTAATTGAAAGAAGAGTCACAGACGACGCCGAGGATGACGCCTACTGAGTGAAAAATGAATTTATACTGATTTCTATTTTACAAACGAAATTCGCACTGTTTAGATCTTTTCGGTACCCCAATGCTCCTGCCATACTATTGTTTGCAAGAAATATGTTGCATTTTAAATTAACGCATTCCCCGTATGAACGTCACACTAGAATAGGGAAAAATTTAACAACCGCTGCTGCTTTTAATCAAGCAAATACGGTAATTTTGGACGCAGCAGCAGCAGAAACTAGGGTAAAGGTGCGGCGCTTCCCGCCTATTACTATTTTTTATTGCTCGCCGTTTTTGCACTGTTCATCGACTAGCTGAACGCCTGCACGAGGCTATGCACACACAAGAAAAGGCTTTAAATTCTGGTAGTTTATGGACCACTAATTAGCTATTTTTAAATTCTGGTAAAATTAGTCTCAAATTTAACTTGTGGAGACGTCATAATAAGTATACGTACTTGTGAAAGATGTGCTTCTTCTTTCAAGTCATCACTAACCCCGGTGTGAAGTTCAAACACTGTGTGTCAAAGAATAATTCAAGAAGCTGATTTGTGTACAAATATATAATAATGTCTTATCATAGAAGTTGATGTACAGGAAAACTGATTGTACTAAGTGAAAAGTATGAAATGTTACTTAATTGAATGTGCCTCAATATCCTTACTTGTTTTGGTCTTGTGGCTGGAGAAAGAGACAAAAAAAACATCTTATTAGTTGTGTGTCCAACTTAGAGACATTCCGTTCAAAAGTTGTGGGAGGTTTGATAATTAAGTAGTTGTTTCTCCAGTTCTATTACCTGGACTTCCTCATTTCAGCGAGAGACTGCTGAGCACAGCTCTTAACTCCACTTTGACTGAGTCGCTTCCATACCCAGATTTTCAGCAGCTAACTGCTTGTTTTCGTGAATGAAAACTTTCACCAAGCCCTTACCATTACCGCCGAGCTCCTGGTTTATGGCATGTGTGTCCATAATAAACAGGTGTTGAAATGCCCATCCTATCGTGAAGATGTAGCCACCGCAAGAATAGAAGGCAACCCTCATCTCTCTTTCTGTTGTTAATTGACACACAGCTACAATTAGCTCCTCTCTGGCACAAGCTGAGTAAGCTCCATGGCTGGAAATGATTTCCTCACTGAATTCGTACTCCTCTTCTATGACTTTAAATTCCTGCAGAAGCGCGTAAGCCTCTGATACGTCATAGTGTCGACTTATTTCACGGATAGGGTTGAATTGAAGAGGGGACTTAATGATGACTTCTTCAGCAAGGCAGGCAATGTCGTGAAACTTGCTGACGGTTGTCTTCTCATTCTGGCACAGCAACAGGTCACCAAATATCACGGACATAAATGCGCAACCGTTTGTCCCATCACCAGGAACGTCTGAGTGAGTTGCGTTCTCGACAGAGCTTCCTTGGCTGACTGTAAGTGGTAAGTTTCTGCTGTTTGCGGTGTTTAACAGTTCTCTGCTGCTTAAGACATCAGATATGTATTTCGCTTCGGGCCTGTCTTTCGGACAGAAGCGCGTACAATGATCGTATAATTTTCGTACGCGGAGGCAATTTACTGCATGCTGGATGAAATAGTGATCCGAGTGAGCCGGCTTCTCATTCCTAGAAATTAGCCTCTCTAACACAGACAGACTACTTCCGGTATGAGCCTTTTCCAACTCTATCTGATAAGGGTATTTCAAATCAGGATTTATTATGACGAACAATAGCATTCCTAGGGCCTAGATATCTACAGCCTTTAGGTCTTGTAAGGACAGCGTTGATTCCTTCTGACTAAAGAGTTCCGGGGCTCGATAGGCGGGCGTTCCACGGACAATATTGCTCGTAACCATGCGGCAAACATTCCTCGTTTGGTTAATCGCGGATCGACTTTCTCCAAAATCTGCTAGCTTGCAAATTATCGGCCTAGTTTGAAACGCATGCTCAAGTTCCTGTCTGTCGTCCAAAGTACAGTAGTGCTGGTTGGAGACAAGTACATTGGCAGGCTTAATATCTCGATGAATTATCCCAAGGTCGTGCAAATGTGCAAGTCCGGCTGCCGTTTCCAGGGCGATCTTTTCTTGAAAAGGAAATTGGTCAATTGCCTCATTCATGTGAAGATGTTGTAGAAGTCTGTCCAGACTGCTAACAATTGCTGAGCCGCCGAAAGGAGCGAAGTCGAAAAACAAATATTCCAGCATTATTGCACATGGCTCCATGCATGCAGCTTTAAATTTGACAATATGTTCACTGTCAATGCCATGGAGAATTTTTGCTTCTTTAATAAAGAGACGCTTCTCCTGATCGTCCTCACTCAGAAGCTTTTTAATCACGACCTTCTCGCCATGCCCGTTCCTGGCGACAAAAACCAAACCAAAAGATCCGCGGCCAATAGGCTCTTCTTTTTCCCTCAAATTCCCCCATTGAAATAGAGGCAATCCATGGCACACAAGAGATTTGTCTGCATAAGACTTCCCTTTCAGGGAGGGCAATTTAAACGTCATATTCAGTGCATATTAGCTCATTGAATCGACGGTTTGCGCTTTGTTGCCTTCGTTGCAAATTTTAATCTGCCACGTGGCAGCGTGTTGTCGCTAGCTGTCAAATCTGTCACGCACTTGACATGTCCCAGCTGTTATGTTTACAGTAATTTTATTCGATTCCCACTGAATTAAAATATATTTCAAGGAAAATACTTGCTTTTTGAATAATAGAGCGAATTCAGGACTTCCTGTCTCTTAGGAGTTGTGGTGATTTTCCGCCATTCTCTGACTTTTAGGATTTTCCTCGCTTTCTGTGCACAGTGACGGAGTGACGGCGTGACACAAATTGTCGATTTTGTCAATTTGTTCGACTGCGATGTGCGAAAGCTACTCGAGAATTGGTAGGAGAAATCTAAACGATAAAAAATTTTAGAAAACAGTCCTAAGGAAGCACGCACGCTGATTGGTTAAAAAGCCTGTTTGTATAACTCGATGGAGACACAGAACTAAGCGCGCGCTGTTGACGTAGTGATGGCGCGAGCAAAGAGAATTTACATTTTTATAATCAAAGTTTACAAGTTGTTTTCCTTTTTCTCGTCGTGGTGTTTTCTAAAAGAAATAGAAAACATGTACTCCGTGTTTGTATCGAGTTATACAAACACGGTACATGTTTTCTATTTCTTAACTAAACAACAACAAAAGAAATTATTTAATTATATAAACACCAGTGAAACATCAAGTGAGCTTTAGCGCGAAAACTTTATTTTTGCAGATGCCGGCCGAAAATATATAAACGCTGGCCGCCTTTTGTTTACTAGAAAAAAAAAACGGAATTAAAGTGAGACAACAGAGCTGCAACAAATTGGCCACGAGGGTGGCTATAAATTACTTGATGACAAAATAATTACCTAAATCAACAGGTCATTAGCGTAGATGGGCGTGAAAACCGGCCACCCGGGTCATAACAAAAAGGAAAAATACAGAACAGAGTGTTGAAGGCAGAATGATTGGGGATGGAGGTGGGAAAATTCAGTGTGAAGTGAAGTAAAGAGGATGTACGGATGTGCTATGGCCTTTTAGTGGACCGAAGGAAAACCCGCGGAATTCGCGGTGTTTATTGATAAATGGATAATCTCAGAATTCCACCCTTCAGACTGCCATGTGGTAGATAAGATAAGATAGCACTAATGGGTAGTTTTTCCGTCATTCCGTCTTTTAGGATTTCGGGGGATTTTCCGTCATTCCGTCTTTTAGGATTTGGGGTGATTTTCCGCCGTTCCGCCGTTCCGCGATTCCGTCTTTTAGGATTTGGAGTTATTTTCCGCCGTTCCGCCCTTCCGCGATTCCGTCTTTTAGGATTTGGGGTCGTTTTCCGCCGTTCCGTGATTCCGCCATTCCATAATTCCGGCTTTTAGGGTCGCCCTTCTATAACCTGAACTGTTAATATTCACTTTGTTCCACTGCGGGAGTGCGGGACTGCGGGAGCAATAGTTCTAAAACTATTTAATATTCCTTTTTTTTCCACTACGGGAGTTCAGGACTGCGGGAGCACAAGTTCTTTGACCATTTAATATTCTTTTTATTCCCACTACGGGAGTGCGGGACTGCGGGAGCAATAGTTTCATTCGTCTTACTTTCATTATTCTTCGACTTCGGGACTGCAGGACTGCGGGAGCAATA
>JAEMPF020014504.1:2165-23761 GCA_022496165.2 Catalaphyllia jardinei
TATTATTATTGTTATTTTTTAAACTACCTCTGCTTTTGCAATGTCCTTGACCGACAACACTTTGGAAACACCTGCGTCCGTACCTTCACGTGCTTTCACAAATAGTTTTCACAGACATTTCGTCGGTTAATTATCAAGACTTCATCCCTACAAGTAATAATACTAACCACGTCAAGGCAGCCTCGATAAACTCTTTTGCATCTTGCGATGCAGTCTCCGGAAGCGTAGGCTCAATGGGGTTGGTCCCAATTGTAAACATAGCAGCAGTTGGTTCAAGATGACGCAAAGGAGGTTTTCCTGTTAACATTTCGACAACTGTGCAACCAAGACTCCTTTAGAAAAAAACAAAGAAACACATACAAACAGTTACAATATTTAAAATGAAAACAAAGATCGGAATTTGGGGCCACAGAGAAGGCTTTTATCTATTGACGCATGCTTTTAAAAGCCTTTCATTGACAAAGACAATACCAGTTGACAACTGACCTTATCATAAGAGGCTGTATCGAAATAGAACTATCTCGCTCACGGAGACTGCGTGTTTTCGGTCAGCGGTAACTGAACACCCTACACTCTCGAGATCGCCGGGGCCAGAAAGGTTCAATTGTGGGAAAAAATACATGTTCAGTGTTATTCTGGGAACATAATATTCGTTCTTCAATCTCCACTTAAGACCCTGCCATTCTTTTAAATACAAATAAAACAGACGAAGAGTATTGCTTTTGCTTTAAACCTACCAGATATCTGCTTTGCGTCCATAGCCTTTACCCCAGATTATCTCTGGTGCCATCCAGTACGGGGTACCGCAGTAAGATACCAAATTTGTTTTACTGTCAACTTTCTAGAATAAGTTGAAAGAGAAATGGTTGTTTTGTTAATCCTATTCCCACTGTGCTATCTTTCGATCTTATTGGATCCGGGGCTCGAGAAGGTAGAGGAGGAGGTTGCTTTTGTGGCTCTTGACCTGGCAAACTCGCACAGGCATGCCCAGCAATGTAGATTAATGAAATGCATGCTCCTTATGATAGGCATCACAAAGTGTCCTCTTTCCTAAAACGTCAGCAAAACGCTTATAGTTGTGTCGAATATGACACTTCGTGATGCTTATTCATATAGAGCATTGAATCTCATCAGCCTGCTTTTCTTGACACAAGTGCAGATGTGCCAAACTCGCTGTTGAAGCTCTGGTACTAGACTTTTTGGCAACCATTTATGAAAAAGATCCATGAAACATGGATGACTGAATAGAACTTTCAAAAGTCTGAGGTCAATAACATTGATACATGCATATATGATATATATGACGTTGAAATGATGCAGCAGTGACTGATTGTGAATTAACTCTGACATTAACTCTTCGAAGCAATCTAAAATGGAAATTACCTTCAAAATAGTCAAGGCCGATAAAAGAAGGTGAACTAATGGAAAAAAACTAAAGAATTGTTTTAACTATAAATTAAATACGAAGATTTAACAGTTCGAAAAAAAATGCCGATCAAATGCAATTGCCATGAAACATGTTCCGTCACCCTGTGGAAATTCAGAGTGAATAATCTTAGAAGCAGACGAGAGCAATTTAGTTCCGGCTACTATGGCTCTTCGGCACTGAATGGGTGAGTCCTGAATTACTGCATACAGTATACACTTGCTACCTGGATCATCTTTGACAACCCAAAGTCCGCTATTCTCACATTTCCTTTGCCATCTAAGAGAACATTTGAACCTGAAAGTGACAAATGCAGAATGTTTGTAGGTCAACAGCAAAAATGACCTTTATTTTGTTAGTACGATAAGTACAATACTTTATTTCAGAAAAACAAGAGCAGATAAAACAAGCACTGTTATTAAGAAAAAGGAAACCCTGAGGTTAGCCCTATATTAAGGATCTCCTAAATAAAAAAAAACCATAGAAATATAGCAATAAAAAAGATAAAAAGATATACATTAATATGAAGGCAAGTATATAAAAATGTATATGAAAATCGCAGAAGTATCATTAAAAAAGTATAGAATGTCCATTTAATAAATAATCATGTGATTCCTCAATCTCAGTTTAAACTTGTTGATATTTGGACTATCATGGCAATTGGTTACGTTACTTGGAAGATCGTTCCAATACTTGATTACCTTAACAGAGGAAAAATGTTTATAACCGTATTAACAAAGAATATTAACCCACTACTTAACTATTACAGAGAAGAACAGTGGCGAAAATAGAACAGATAGGAAAAGGTTGAAGACATTGAGAAGTTTCAGTGCTGCCTAATGTAGGAGTGAGAAATTCATTAAATGTAACTGCAAAGATAACTTAATATCATCCTTTTTACTTTTAGAGAAATCTCTGATTCGGATTTTGAAAGATCATGAAGCTATAAAAAGAAAAAGCTATTTGTTTTACCATAATAAAACCACTTTCATGATCTATATTCACGTTTAGTTGTTTTCTAATCCAAAAAAATCACACATAATACTCGTTACCTAATTTACGAAACTTACCTTTGATATCTCGGTGAATCACGTTCTGTGAATGTAAAAATTTGATGCCTTGCAGCATTTGCTTTGTGTACCGTTGTGATTCATCTTCCGAAAGAACCCCGCTCTTTTTTATGTAGTCGGATAACGATCCCTGTAGACAAAAACAAGACTGAATTAACGTGTCGCTAATTTGTAGTATCCATTGAGACTATAATTATCGGTATTCTTATCCAAACGGCTATAAGCGAGTTTAAGGAGGCTGGTAGCAGTTTTAATACTTTAAGACTGAACGTTCGAGGTCAATAAGTGGTTTATTACGTGGCTTTATGCTGTGCTTTTGCAGGCTCGAATTCGGCAAGTGGGAATTACGGGAGAATAACGTCCTCATAAATGAGCCAATCAGAGAGGCGTTACATCGGCACAAACACAAGACATATGATAAATATATTTATACCATAGGCCTGTGATTTTAGGCGATAAAACGCTAATTCTAGGGAATTTAATAGCTTTTCCGTAAATGTCCACAGGCCGATTACAGGCTTGGGGCTTGCTAAAACAAAGCCATAGCTAATAGAAAATAATACATACATTTCTTGAAAATCGTAAGGACTGGAAACGATAACTGAACACTCTGCGACTGAATTCTAAAACCTTGATGAGCTTCAACTTAAGAGTACAGCGAATTCACAAGGTTAAATTCCGAATGAGTTGGTGCTAGACAAGACGAAGGAAATAGCCAAGAAGAAATTGTAAGTTTATTTCAGATACAAAGATGTCGATCGTTTTCGAAAAGGATCGGTTCACAGATTGCATTACTTAAAAACCTGTGAAGTAAGCAAAGTTTATGCTTAACTCGTTCTCACGAGATAACAAAGTTCGACTACGAAAACGCTGACCAAAAACTATGACTACTGACTTAAAAACAAACTAAGATGTTTGAAAGGGGGCCTCATGCCCACAGATTTTTGGAAGGCTGGATAAAGCTATCTACCGGATAAATCGCAATCCAGTGGCTAAGTGTTAACGAAACAAACCAGGCTATCCACTGGATAGCGATTTATCTAGTTGATAGAGTTGTCCACCGTTCGAGCAATCCAGGCCAGATGTTGAAGAATCGAGAATCGTCATAAATTATAACATAGCTCTGTGCTAGCGCGCACTCTGATTGGCTAATTTTTCTTATGATAAAGAAGTGGATGGTTCATAGAGATGGTTAAGGCTGACGTCATTGTCGGTGAAATTTCTTGCCAGCAAAAGCTTTTCCTCTCACCTTTTCTGCGCAAAACTTAAATTTAGCCGTTACTAAAGGCTAGTAATAACCCAACATTTGAGTAAGGGTTTCTCGATGACTTTGAAGATTTAGAAAACATGTCTGAAATGGATGCAGAAACATCGTAAGTCTCGATAGATTAACAAAGTCAAAGTGCTACCAGTGAAAACAACCGCTTCGCAAATTTATCCGAGCGGGATTGGGAGAAAACACTTGAAGATAAACAATGAAACAAGACCAATAAAAACACTAACTGGTGTGTTTCCACGTTCAAAGGCGAGTTTCAAACTTAAATAGTTATTTTCTTAATCTTCCATAAACAAATGGGATGTTGCAACCTGACATGATAAACAATGAACAAAAACAATGGAATTTCGTAATCCAATTTTGTCTTAACTGATACAAGTTCTGTCTCAAATAAAAGTTCTGTTTGACAATAAATAGGTTGATTAACTTACTTTCTGTAATTGACAGCATAGTGCAAAGAGCTAGAAAACGTGACAAACGGTCAACTCGATGCAAATCTCCGGAGAGGCCAGAAAAAGGATGGCGTGATCTATATGGGAACCCTTCTTGGTTACCGCCACGGCATCGAAGGATACTTAAATCAGCCAAAGTTCTGCAGAAATCTAAAGATGTCAAGAGATTCGAGATTTACCAGATCAAATCACATGCTGGACGCACAACTTCTTCAACTGAAGAAACTTGGCAAAGAAAACAGCAAGCACAGGCCTGCGCTGAAAGATGAAGATATGGAGAAGCTAAAACCATCAGATGCGCTCTCTCTCATCAATCCTCTGTCCCTCCTAAGAAATGTCTGGCTTCATATTGTTTTGTACTTCTGCAGACGAGGCCGTGAAGAGCAACGAGAGCTGCCGAAATCCAGCTTCAAACTGGAAGTCGATGCAAAAGGGAGAAATTACGTGACCATGGCGCACAATAAAGTGTCTAAAAACCATTCCGGTGACCTGAAAGATACTAGCAGCACGGAAAGATATGGTAGAATGTATGAAACGGACAGTTCAAACGATGGCTACAAAGTTGTGAAGCTCTATCTTTCCAAACTCAACGCCAAAAGTTCTGCATTTTTCCAGTATCCCAGCCGAAACTGTTTGCCTTCTGATCCCGCAGGGTATGATAACAAGCCCCTCGGCATCAATAAACTTGACAACATGATGAAGAAAATTAGTCAAGCAGCTCAGCTGTCGAGAGTTTATACCGACCACTCGGTCCGTGCCACAGCAATCACCCTCTAGTCGAATGCTGGAGTCCCTAACCGCCATATCATGGCGATTTCTGGCCATAGGAATGAGCAGAGCTTGACTCACTTCAACACACGCCCTTCAACTGCTCAGCTTCTATACTGCAGCGAAGTCCTTTCCAGCATCTGAGGCCAGACCAGACCAGCATTTGAGGCCAATGTCGTGTAATTTCGACGAAATAATTCATTAACTGGGTTCATATTTTCCCGTGCAGTGTAATATATAAATTCATATTTGTACTGCGGTGAAGCCCTAATTTTTTTCAGGCTTCTTCTTTCAATTGCTTAAATTGGAAAATTTACTGCGACGATCACTCTTCACTTTCCTCTATAACCGCAGTACAAATATGAATTATTTCATATATATTTCACAATCACTTCACTGCAGGGAAAATATGAACTCAATAAATTGACCTCGCTCCCAATGTGTGGCTTCATAGCTCAGTTGATAGAGCATCATGGAAAATTTACTGCGACGATCACTCTTCACTTTCGTGTGGTATTTTGATACACTTATTTTGTCACTCGCAGATGTAAGCGTGTAAAAATACATGTGTTTTTCAAAGACAAGTCGTTCTATTTTTAATCCGCACGGTTGAAAGAATTTGCAATTTGATCAGTGCAGAAAAAGCGATGTGTCAGGGAAAGAAATGTCGTGCTATGTTATAAAAGCAATGGACAATGTCTAGCGCGCGTCCATCCAATTCGGGATGCACTTGGTAGCTAGAGATGCTCTCAGGCCAACTATCCGCGTGCATCCCGAATTGGATGGACGCATGCTAGACATTGTCTAGTCCTTATTATATAATAACCCAAGTTATTCTCGCATTTTGATTAGTTCTCGCTTATGATCTATTAGAGGACAGATGCACAATTGACGTCATCATTACAAACTTTTCCCTCTGCCGTTTCAAAATGGCGGAAAGTTTTGAGAATTAGGATGATATTTTACGTGACTGGGCAAAAGATAATGTACCAAAAAGTCTTGCCGAGGAATTGAACAGGTTTGAGAAGCCAGAAAACGAAAGATAAAGCCGTTTCTTTTAAAAAAATGATACAGAAATGTGTCTCCGACACTATACCAAGCTGATTTGAGAATCACCAACCACAGAAGACAAAAATCTCCACCGTCATTTACGCTCCTTTCATCCAAACTCGAATCAAATGGCCTCTAGGTTGACCGCAACCACAAGTTTTCCGAGACTATTTTTTCAACTGCTGTAATTTTCAAGATTTGTAGATTTTGCAGTTCAATTCTGCTTTCGCTGTAAGTTTTAATTCCACGAGAAGCGACGCTCGAGTCAGGTTTGACAGTGGCGTGATTTTTCTCGACCAATCACAATTCTTTGCTACGCATAGCAACCAATGAAACTGCTTCATTTTGAATGTATAGATCACGTCAAATGGCTTTTTTTCGTGCAAAGGCGGGGCAAAGGCGAGGCAAAAGGCCGGCTTTCGCGTTATGTTTTGAAACAAAAAAGGCTTTTCGTTATTATATAAAACAAATAGATTCCACGTTGCCGTGCGTCTGATTCAGTAATAGATCACAGAAGAGGTCAAAATGTGGTAAGAACATCAGTGACACACTCGGCTACGCCTCGTGTGCCACTTTTTTGTTCTTACCACATTTTGACGTCATCTGTGATCTATTACTGAACAGACGCACGGCAACATGGAATCTATTTGTTAAACAGAACTTCAAAGATGAAGCAAACGACATGCGATTTGCAAAGCAAACGAGGATACTTAACGAAGGAACTTCAAGAGTCAATATCTAAGCGTAACTTTCATGATGAAATATCCTGATTCTTTTGTTTTTATTAAATAAGCTTACTCATAAAGTACGATTTGACACTGCGGCAAGATGCTTAACTATTAGAGCGTATAGTTAAATGGTAAACAAGAAAAACATAATCCATTAAAGTACAGTAACTGGTTTAACTAGCTGACATTTTGCTTGTGAACGGCGATTAGTTAAACATAATTTTGCCAACGTTTGCTTGGCCTCTTCACTTTTTTTTCGTATCAGGCTGTTAAGTTCTTCTATAAATAATATATATCTTTACAGGAAACAGTCTTTTTTTGTATTTTAGTTTGTAACTTATTCACCTCAAACTGTAACCGATCAAGATGCCGATCAGCCTAGCTGGGAAAACCTAGACCGAGTTCAATTATCGCTTTTAGCTAGTCAAATTCGTGATTCGGTAGTTGACAGTCCTTCTGAGACACAGCCATATGATAAGTTTAAAATATTATTATGTTTGCTGTAAAGTACTTATACGGTTCTATCATACAAAATACAAAAACAAAGAGACCTAAACTAACAAGCTAACGCAGTATTGAATTACTTCTTGCTATCTAGATTAACCAATGCGCTTCGATTAAGGAACCCGATATCCCGGCACCACATGTAATCTCTCACCCCAGCCATGAAATCCATAAACATATGAAGATGACCATCTTTTAGTTTACTTCCATAATATGACACAATGCGTTCGTGTGTAAGTTTCTTCAAAATGCGTATTTCGTTTTTCAGAGCTTTCATCTCCTAAAAAAAAAAAATCGTGTTGAGTCAAGTGTACCTTCACTTGTTTATCGTAATGTGGTGCATTCGGAGGAGAATCATGTTGCCATTACGAGCAATACGTTATAGATAGCTTATTGGATCGACAATTAAAAAAAAATTGTCCAAATTCAGCAAAGAAACTGTAGAACGAGACCTCACTGATGTAGATTGACACCTAAAAAGACGGCAGATTTGACCTCATTAAAGTCACATCGTAGAGATGAAAAGTAAACAAACTCCGAGCATAATGACGGGTGGGGGTAAAGGGCATTTGGAAAAAAAATGAAAATTCTTAACACTCTTCAACTTAACCCGTGGGGATCAGGGATGAGGGGGTATTTGGTGGGTTTAGAACATTTTGGCGACATTTCATTGTTCTCAAAGATTGATGTTTCCATGGCAATCGCATTTGACACTCATGGCTTTCGAAATTTGATCTTGTTTTTTGTTTTATTCAGTTAAATGCAACCTTCATGTGGACGCATCCCTAAACTGTTTGGAGTTTTTAGCATTTCGGCGACTTGGATCAGTTTTGAGTCATTTTTGGTGGTTTTCTGACATTATGGTAAAACCAAGAAACCAAAAACTGCGAAAAACTCCTACAAATCGAAGACATTTGAGCGTAATTTCCGAGCGATATGATGTCATTTTGTCAGATTGCTAAAATATTAATTTTTTGCTTAACATCTTATTACTTAAGGTGGCTTACTACAGTTTTGATGGAGTATAGGAGCACAACTTTTAACTCTTTTGAAAGAGGTTCCAAGCTGTTTTCCCTTCACTATTTACTGTTTGCTTAAGTCTTTTACCATTCTATGTGAAATTTAAAAAAATTAAACGTCAACAAATGGCCAAAATGAGCGACCGAGTACCCAATGGGCACTAGTAGGTTAAGTCACGTTTTCTCAAAATCTACCCGTATAAGAAATAAGAAATAGGGTCTGATTTAACATTCATGCAAAGTAAAATAAAAATCCGTAAGACCGATTTCTTGCAAACTACGAGAATGTGAAATCAAAAATAGCCCAAAATCTGTCTTACAGATTTTTTTTTAAAAAAAAATGGCTCTAAACGTGATTAACCCTAACAAATCAACTGTGAAAATTTCATCATAGGTTGTATGGTAGGTTCTCGAGCAATACTCGATCAAAGACAGGTTTTTAAACCTTGGACAACAATTGAATTGCGCATGCCTTTTATTTAAGGAGGCTCGAAAGGGTTTTTCGTTGCTGCAGTGTTTGTGAAACGATGGAAGATTACAAAAAAGGATATTCATTGGTGTGGGCAAACTATGTCTTCTTGCAACTCTATTGCTGGGCTATACTTTGAGGGTACTTGTGACGTCATATCAGTTATCATGGCAATGCCCCAATGACATCTACTAAATTTCAGTTTTTGTAAATTATCTGAAGAACTAATTCGGTAACCTACCATTTTTATTTCTTTGTTGGAAAGTTCCCTAAAATCTTTAACTTTTCAGACAGTATAGAAAAAATTTATCTAGTAGAATTAAATAATATATTTCTCGGAAACTTTTATATTTGAAGTGCCATCGTCAATGGTGCGTGCATGCAAAAAATCAAGATAGGTCACCGAGCAAAATTTCTATCTAGAAACAAATATTTTCTGCAGATTTTATTACCGGTTCGCGCGAATTTACGCAAGATTTAACTTCCGGTGTGTGTTGATTCACTCAGCTGACGCGTGTGTTTGCGCGCGCACGTGCAGCTAAAAACCCTTTCGAGCCTCCTTAAGCGCGCGCTCATGTGACACCATGTATCGCGTGCGAGAAAGCAAGAGTAAATTAGAGCTCTTTTAGCAGTTGTTTATCAAACTTTTTTGCCATATTTTTTGGCCTTGGCTTGAATACATGTTGAAGTGGTTCTCCTTACTTCTTGAAGTTACTTGCGTCATTTTTGCACGCGTGACAAATACTGACGCGTGGCAGGCTTTCGTGGCGCACGCTACTAAGTCTCGGAAAAACGCTAGTAAGCCACCTTAAATGGGCTAAAACTGAACATGCTAAGTCTAACCTCTTGCGTTTCGGTGTATTGAGGCTCTATTTTAACTATTTTCACTGCGAAAATGTCATCATGACAAGTAACGCACTTGTACACCTGCAAGATAATGTGTAAGTACATATCTTTTGAAAATAAGATACAGCAAAAATTAACGTAACATTGACATTGAGTAGTGCTGGTGGAATTTGAAACTCGTGAAATCTAAGAACAGTATTGGAGGAACTGCGTAACGCCTTTTAAACTTACAAGTAAAGGTTAAAATATTTCTGAAAGACGCTAAAAGGCGATATAAAACGACCGACGTTTCGGCATTACTGCCTTCTTCAGGGTGTTTAAACTACCACTTAAAATAACGAGATAGTTATTTGCATACGTGTGCCGTTTTGAAAATTTCTGCGCGTGCGAAAAATACACGCGCGCGCATTTTTACAATTGCCAGATCAGAGCAACTTTAAGTTTTCTGTCGTGTGTAGAACGCCGCGACAACGTCGATTAAATAATGAATTTATAATTTACCTACAAATCTCGGGGTACTCTTAGGTAATTTACTTTGTTTATCACTGTCAAAGCTATCGCGAAACTGAAACCGGGACACCGCAATAAATTTGAAATAGAATTTTACAAAATTAGCCGTCGTAGTTCACGTTCTTCAGACAACGCAGAAATGGTCATTTCGTATTTTTGTTTTGCAGAGGACGGGAAAGAAATGTACAAAGAGTTATAACGCACGTGCACAGCCAATGTTTTCCTCATTAAACCTTTTGTCTAGCGACGTTCCCGTTAACTTTGACGTTGCTGTCGTGGTTATCTGAAATTCCCTATTAATAGATATATACACGAAAACAGCCGTAGCGATTTTTTTAAATCTGAAAACGAGGTTACATTTTGCTGTATGGAGTACTTCTTTGTGATTCAGTCCGCAAGGTGAAGCCTGATGAATTTTATCCCCAAAACTTGAAGATGTGCCAATAACTTTTACTGATTTTTAGCCCAAAACACGGGTTCCCATGTTCCAGGTTATTATAAGGATGAAAAGTACCTTGCCGAAATTTCCTGCCCCAAGGTATTCTCTTTGAGTCCACTTGAGGAAACGTAAGTCTCTCACTAAAAAGACCAAATCATTTAAAGGGTTAATCAGACAGGGCAATAGTGGCAGAGATGTCAACTGGATTGCTGTAAAAAATGTCTCGAATGTTGCTACAGCAGTGGCGGATAGGGAAGGGTGGGGGGAGGGTCATCCTGACGCAGCAAGAGGATGCGTTATGAAGGAACAAATCAGTGTAATATGCTGCGAGACTCTCTGTGCTTGTTTTTATGAGCAAAGTTCGCAAGCAAGCATAAATAGAAGGAAAATAATGATATTTTCTTTCATCTTGCCTTAGCGCTGGTTTCCATGGTGAACAACAGGGCAACAGGAAAGAATACAGTGTAGATGTAACACAACTCATGAACCTAAAATTCACTAAAGTTTTGTTGTTATTGTTGTTGTTGTTCTTGGAAATACAATTTATCAAACCTTAAATGCATTGCGTCATGGAGCTTACCTTGTCTTGGGAATGACTTTATACCTTTACGCTAAAAAAGGGTGTAAAGCATTGTTAATACTATGATCTCTCTTCCCTTGGCTAAACGTAAAGTGTAGCACGTCTGCCACCGTTGTCTCTCTTTAAAGAAAAGCATCATCGACGTGCCTTTATCGCAAATAAAGCTATAGATCAGTCATTTGCAGCATTTTTAAATGTCTCTACGACTACTGGCACAATCAATAACTTCCTAGAAAATTTACGAATTTTAAAGACAAAAATACAATCTTTGTGACACATTTCTGGGTAAGCAACAATTTAAACTCCAACTTAAAGTGCCATGAAGGGATAGATTGACAACTAGCAAACGCTGGTAAATTCACCCAGTTACCAAAATACTGTTTTGCTGAGAGTACCAAAATATCGACTAAAAGTAGTATAAAGTGTATGTGAATATAAACCGTGGGGCCTGCCTCGTGCGTCTTCAGCGTTACCTTATCTTAAAGAGTAGAACATGGAGTCTCCGGTGTTGTGGTCTGGTCTTATCTCACGTTATGGTGCTTCACATAGGGTTAACCTGATTGCGTTCTCCCAACAAAACATGTGCCAATCATTTTCGCTGATTTCTCTTTTGTTCGTCAGAACCATGGGCGAAAGCGTGTTCTAAGCTAATGGAATTATAAAATGTACCTTGTCTATCATTCTTTTCCACTCCTCTTGTTCTCTGTGCTAAAATAAATTAGAATGAAAAGCATTTTTAATACTATGATCTCTCTCAACTTGGCTAGACGTAAAGTGTAGCACATGAGAGAAAACACAAACGAGTCGTTCACCAGGTCGCCGAACTAAACGAAAAAGAGTCCAAGGTAATCCGCGAGAGGAAAGGGGGTGCCCATACTCATTAAGGGGCAGTGAGGCATTGAAAATGCATCATTTTGGCATTATTTAATACTTATTAGAAGAACGCCAACCTCGTTCCCAGACCCTGGGAACGAGGTTGGAAGAACGCATTCCCAGTAATAATTGTAAAATCTTTGTAATGAGGCTCGCGAGAACAAGCATTAAACTAGAGTTAACACATTGTGTCGGACACAAATAAAATTTTTAAGTTTTTAAATCTTGACTGAAATTTCAACCAAATTTCTTGACATGTTAGCAGACGGCAAAACAGAAACGACCACAGCGTATCTGCTATTTTCCTTATTTATTCCATTTTCAGCAATAGAAATCAGATTAGATTTTTCTCAAGCAAAGATCACAGTAAGTTGATTACAATGACTGAAAAAAAGTTGGGGTACCTTGCTCGTTGGTGAGCTATAGCCATTTTCAACTGACAGAGCTCAATGTCAAGACAAATCCGCCATTTTTTTCAATATGCGCGTGCACAAGAGCGCGCTAAATGACGCCATAAATATTGCGTATAAAGGATGCGCAGTGCAAATCTGAGGAATGACCTTAAACAGTCGGCGAAGTGGACGACGGTGAAACCCGAAAAATTTTCGGGTAGCGGCAACGACAAGGACTTCTAGGCGTTTTTGGCCCAGTTTGAGGTATGTGCGAAGGTAAACAACTGGAACGAAGAGGAAAAAGCAAATCAGCTCATTTTGTGCATGAAGTAAAAGGCACGCGTGGTTATGTCCCAACTTTAGTCGGAAGACAAGAACTCTTACGAACGCATGGTAAAAGCTCTACGCGAAAAGATCGGAATGCGTCAGGTCCCGAAGCCGCCAAAGCTACACTCAAGGCTCGGCGAAGAAAGGTGGGAGAAACTTACATTTGAGCATTGATATTAACGCCTATGCGAAGAGGCCTACCCTAGCGTGAGCCCAGCTACCTTGGAATAAGCTTGTATAGATCATTTCACTGATGCACTTGGGGCAAAACTGGCAAAGGACGTACTTCGCTCTAAGCCTTCGACATTAGATAAAGCCCTATCAGAAGCTCTGGAGCTTGATACTTTAGAACTCAGAGCGAATAGGATGAGGGAGAGGGTTGTGAACGAAGTGTCAACCCACCGGGGTGAAGCCAACCAAATGCAAAACTTACCCTTGCCAGGATGGGCACCAGAGCTCTCAACTGTGCTTGCGTCAGCTACAGCAAAAGCAGCAGCCGAAGCAGTGGTTGCTATACCTTTGAATGGTGCTCAGGGAAACAGGCCTCCCAATTTCAGACAAGCTAACGGTTGCGGCAGGGGGTATTGGTCATGCGCATTTACATATCATTTGCAAGGAACTGCTCCCAGGGAAACTTTTGCAAGGTGGGGGACAGATGGTAAACATAAGTCACTCCCCGTCCGGAGACCCAGTACCGGTGAAACGGATAAGTTCCATTCAACCTAACGTATTGTTACTTGACTGCAAAATCAAAGGGGTCCTTGTGAGGGCAGTGGTAGACTGTGGTAGCCCAATTTGTATATTGAGCAATTGCGGTGATACCCTGGAGATGGTCGGATCTAACGTTGTGTGTACCGAGGGCTCCCAGCTGAACACTCTAGGAACCGTGGAGCTAGACATAGCCATTGATGGAAATAAAAGCTAAACACCTATTCTATATTGCTGACAATTTCAAGCCGAGCGGCCTACTTGGAATGGACTTTCGAAGGGACAACGGGGAACCCTTCATGCTGGGGATATGCAGGTGAATTTGAAAGATGAATCGAGTAGGGAGGTGCACAGAGTATCCCTGGCAGACATTGTTACCATTCAGCCAGATCAGAAAGTTGATCTTGTTTGCGAGGTTAAAGGGAAAATTTGGAGGGAATTCAGGGAGTTCTGGAACCTATGGATAAGTTTTTCCAACCGTTCCCAATCGCAGTGCCCAATACCCAATCCTTGGTGAATAACAGATCAGTACCAGTCCGTTTCTATACCTATTCGGACCGACCGGTCACCATCTACAAGGACACAGGTGTGGGGGAGTTCTGTCCAGCAGTAGAGAGGGGTCGGCACGCAACTACAAGGTTGAGACCATTCTTGATGACAGAATAAAGGGACACTCAACTGTAATGTGCTGTCATTTGAAGCAGAACCGACATGGATACAGTCGACGAGATGAAAATACTATTCCCAAGATTTCCAATAGACAATGAGCAGATAACAGAAGATCAGAAGCTGAACGTTTGGAGAATCATGACCAAGCATTGTAAAGCAGTATCAAGAGGACCACACGACATTTGCCACTGCACTAAGGCGCAACTTCGAATCAACACTGGATCTGCGCCCCCTTCAAGACTACCCCTGCGCCGCCTTTCACCAGAACAAGAGAAGTACATATATTAAGTGAAGAAACGCAAAGGTTACTCGAGAGAGCTTTATATAACAAATTACATAAGTTTTATGATTATTTACAAAAAAAAAGTTCTTAGAAAAGAAAAACGGCTGTAAAATAATAAATGTCGTGGGTTTATCTATACTAAATGTACTGCTAGAGTAAAGAAATTGACACAAACTTTGTAGTATTCGTATAACGTTGTGATATTGTGTTTATCAAAAACCAACTAAAACTACAAGCTACCAGATGAACTACAATAATTTAGTAAAAAACTTCTTCCACCTCACGTCGTGAAAAGTTCGCTTACCATTTGAATCAGCAATCGTAGTTTCAATTTGATATATTAGGATAATTTCGCAAGATAGGTTTTTAATGACGGAGGATAACCTTTATTTCGAGGAGTGAATATGTTGTTTCGCCAGAATTAAAAAAAAAAATGAATGAGTAGATGGAAATCTGCTTGCCTTTTCCAAAGTCCAAATATTTTATCAGTCTCTGATAACGCTTCGACTTTTATATTTATCGTATTGAACCAGTTAATTGAATCCTGCCAAATCTTGTTCGAGCAGTCGCATTCTATTAAAAGGTGTTCAATAGATTCACTTTCTCTTTTGCAAAATGTACATAAAAACGAAGTTAAAAGGCCGATTTTATGGAGAAGTTTATTCGTCGCTAGATACCTATGTAACTCCTTAAACTGAAATTCGCGTGATCTGGAATCTGCAGTCACTCTGAAAGGAATACAATATATCTATTTCCATTCTAGTTGATAATTATATTTTTTCCGAATATTTTAACTGTGCGGTTGGTATAATCTCGTTGTAAATGTTTTTCGAGAAAGCTTTATAGAGACTGATATTGTGACCATTCAGATGTAACTGAGCACTATTGGAAACCTAAGAATTATTCAGTTGATAGTTATTGCATACTTTTAAATGATGGCGCCACTGTGATGGGATTGCGTCTACAATCGCCATAAGCTGAAACTTTTGTTTAGGTGTACTTGACGCACTTGTCATAATTTGAAAGCCTGTGATAACACCATTGTCTTCAATCGTAAGATCTTCAAGTGTAATTATTTTTTTAATTAAACGATGAAAGGCTTGCCTTTTATACAAATAAACTTATTATTCCAAATAACTGTGTTGTGTATCTCTCGGCACAAAGCTTGTTCTGTTAACTTATTCGACTGAATATTCCGCGAAACATCGGAAACATTCTTCATAATATTTGGGTAATAGAAGGCATAATTTCTTTAGATCAAATGCTCAACGCAAAATCAATTTCGATCCCACGTTCTTCATATAATGGGAAAGAATAATCGTCCAATTACTTTGTACATTCTCGGCAAATTTCTTACAACACATAATTCTTTGACTTTTTTATTGATTCTAAATGGGGCGCTTTCAGTCTACCTTTATCCAAGTCACATATAAGAGATAAGCGTTTGACCTTGTCTTTTCCTTTCCAAATAAACTTAAAAAAGTAATGTCTGAAGTAATTTGTTGACCTCCATCACGATATTGTTTTGCACACAAATTAAACTGGCTTGATACATAAATATTGGTATTACAAATGTCTTTACAGTCTGAATCCTTCCTAAAATAGTTTAATCTCTCCACTTCCACATTTGTAACTTCTCTTTAATCGATCTAAGAATTCAAAATTTAACTTTTTCCTTCGACCGTCATTTTATGTGAAATACACACCTAGAATTTTGATCGCGTCCTTCATGCGTATGTTTTTGGAGAAAATGACAGTTGCGACCGTAGAGGAGACGTGATTACCTATGCAGTTTTCTCGGGATTTATTTCGAGTCCAGAACACTTCCTGAACAGATCAGCAGTATGAAGAAGAGCTTCGAAGGATCGGGTATTTCTCAGAAAGGCTGTCACATCATCATCAAACATTTCTAACTTAATTTCTTCTACCTTGGATATTTGTATTTCCACGCTCGGTGATGGCAAGGGTTTCTAAACAGATAATAAACAAGTACGGTGATAGAGGGTCACCCTGTCTAACACCTCTACGTATCTTAAAGGAACCTGTCGGAAAACCATTATTCATAACAGAACTTGTTATATTTTGATAAAAGGTCCTAATCCAACGTATGAAAGTAGGGCCAAAGTTAAAAGCCGATAACGTTTCTAACACAAAATTCCTATTAACCGAGTAGAACGCTTTCTTAAAATCAATTGCTACCATTAAGCCTCGAATCTTTTCTCTTTCTGTAAATTCTAAAATGTCATCTATTGCCCTAACTGCGTCAAATATAGACTTTCCTTTTACATATGCATTTTGATTATAACGTACTATATCGGGTATCACCTCTTTTAGTCTCCTTGCAATTGCTTTTGATCCGATCTTTGTGTCTAAATTTATAAGTGAAATCGGTCTCGAGAGAGACATGATAGAGCCGTCCACTAACCCTTGGAGCGCTTAAGTTGTTCTAGCTTCTGAAAAGGATGGCTCATACCGTTAAATATTGTGTTGATTTCTGCAGGCTAAATAGTGTCACTGTTCCAAGAGTGATGGACATGACTGACACTCCACGCTCTTGCTGGAGCGAAATTTTTTTCAACCTTGGACTTAATCTCGGCTTATCATGCGTTTGAAATTCATCCAGACGACAAAGAGAGAACAGCATTCTCTACCAAGCAAGGACACTGGCAGTGGAAACGTGTTCCATTTGGGCTTTGTAATGCAGCACCATTTTTTGTGTGTCAGATTGTAAGTTTGTTAGCTGGAATGACATGGGAAGAACTTTTGGCATTCTTTGATGATGTCTTAGTTTTTAGTCCCACTTTTGCCAAACACTGTAAGTCCTTGGATCGTGCTCTCACCCTCATTAAAGAAGCCGGAGAAAGTGGACACCAACCGAGATTGAGATGCATGCGCTAGTGTTCGGTACAGAAGCATTCTACCCTTACCTGATCAGCAAACAGTTTGTTGCTCGGTTGGATCACCGATCATTGGTGTGGCTTCAGACCTTCAAGCAACCTAAGACGCAGGAAGCTAGAAGGGTTGAGTATCTACAGCAGTTTGACATGAAAACAGAACACGCCAATGCCGATGGCCTTTCTTGCCAACCTTGGCCAGCAAACCAAGTGGCTGACATGCTGGAGGAAACAGAGAATTCCCCTGCTCCAGCGATTGCTGGAAAGACAACCAGAAGTGATGCCACGACTTCTGCGAGGGAGCCCAATCAGAACGCAAACAATCAAGCAAAGCAAATTCATATAAACACTCTTTCTTCCTTCGCATTGTTAATTTATGGAACAATTTAAGAAAAGAAACCGCTGAAGCAAAAGACTTAAGATCTTTTAGAAATAAGCTAATTAATGAATTTTCGTAAAACACGATTTAAATTAATTACTATTTTGAACTTTTATTACACAAGTATACTCAATTGTATATAGTTTTGAATTTACAGCTAAGAAATAAGGATTATTATTTTTTTAAATTTTTTTCCTATATAAGTCAAGGAGGTGGACTAGAAAGGGATAACCTCTTCTACCTCCTTTCACAATTTCTCATGTATTTTTGTCGTCAATGTATTGTTGTTAGTTTTTGTTTGCTCTCTGTGGGTGATTAATTGTGAATAAACTATTATTATTAAGCCTCTCCGCCGTGGTCCAATGACCGTCTTAAAAGAGAGCAACCCAAAGATAAGCACCTCAATGTGGCACTGCAGTGGATAAAAGCAGGCAAGAGACCGCCTAAAACAGGAAATGGCAGGAGTCGATCGACACATGTGGTCTCTGTGGAATCAGTATGATAATTTGGTGTTGCAAGATTAAGTGTTGTACCGGCGATGGTTTGATGAGAAGACATGGCATGAGGGACTCCAGCGAGATTTGCTGCTAGAGTTACATGACCTGTGGGGACACTTGTCAGTGCTCAAGGCTACAGACAACGTGCGGAAACGCTTCTACTCGTTTGGCCATACTGCGGATATTCAGCTGTACTGTCAAACATGTCGCACGTGTGGCTCCAGAAACCAATTACTCGACCAAGGGCACCCATGCAATCAGTCAAGAGTGGTTATCCATTGAAGAGGATCCAAATTGACATTCTTGGACCACTTCCCGAGACCAATAGAGGAAACAAGTATGTTGCTGTTGTGGTGGATATGTACACATAGTGGCCTGAAGCGTATGCCTTGCCGAATCAAGAGGCTGATACAGTAGCGCAAGCAGTCATGAGAGCTTTGTATGCCGGTTCGGTTGCCCTCGTGGAGTACTTAGCGACCAGGGTCAAAATTTTGAGTCACAGCTATTCCGCGCGATGTGTGACTCGACTGAGTCCATCAAACAAAGGACAACACCATACCATCCTCAGCGTGATGGGTGTGCGGAACGGCTTATCCGTACGGTTACCGATGTTACTTCTAAGATTGCAGAAACACAGGGGTAATGGACAAGAGTAAGGGGATCAACATATTTCCAAGGTTCTTTTGACTTTGCGAACATCAACACATGAAACAACAGGATTTTCCCCTAGTATGCTCATGTTTGGCAGGGAAATCAGGCCACCTATTGACGCAATGAGAGACGCACCTCCATCGGAAAACCTCCTGACTATCCACCTTTTGTGAAGAAGCAGCGTGAAATCCTTAAGGGGTACAACACCGAGTGGAGAAAAATCTGGAGGCCAGTCTACCTCACAAGAAGGACGTCTACGATGCACTCTGTAAGCGGAAGTCAAGACCGTACAAAGTTGGTCATCTGGTATGTTTGGAGGAGAAGGCCGTTCCCCGGTGGGTGCACCGAAGTTCTATCGCTCCTGGTCCAGACCTTGGGGGGTCATCAAGGTCATATCAGATGTCACCTACAGAATACAGTGCGAGGAAGTTGCTTCCTGCGGGCAAGGCGTAAGACGAGATAAATTGTGCACTTTAACCTTCTTAAACCGTACCGCACGAGACCCGTTCAACTTGAGCCATCATTGCACGAACCTGCCTACAGATCCAAATGTTAGGGAGCAGCTGTTATGAGGTTCCCACTCACCACGGACCCAGCCCCGATGGAGATTGCTGCAGTTATTAGTGACGAGCCTGATGCACCAGTACGACGTTCAGCGATGAGCCACCACTCCCCTGCCTTGGTGGGAAAGACTTTGAAAACGCCCTTCCTCCTCTAGGGAAAGGGGGGGGGGGGTATAACAATGCTAAGAGACATCTAGTACTAGTCTAATCGAGGTCAGAACCACGTGTGTTGTAAGTCGGATTAGGTCGGTCATTACTGATAGTCGCTTTGTAGAGGCGCTGTAGCTGTTTTCAAAGAGAGAAAAAGAGTTGTTCAGCTGCTATAGCACATTTCAGGGTAAGCGCCAATTTTATGAAACATTAAACTCCAACTTTGCCTGGGGTGACAGGATAGATTGACGTCTAAATAAACGATGGTAAGTCTACTCAGTTACTAAAAAACTGTTTTGATGAGAATCTCAAAGTATCGACTAAAGTCGTATAAAATGTATGTGAATATAAACCGTGGGGCCTGTCTCCTGCGTCGTTAGCGTTACTTTATCTTAAATAGTGGGGCACCGCGTCTCCGGTGTTGTGATCTGGTCTTGTTTATGGAAATGGTACTTTACATAGGTTTAACCTCATTGCGTTGCATTGCATTGGTGAAAAACATTCTTCTAAAAACAGGATTACCAATCATTTTCGCTTATTTTTGTTTTCTTAGCTGAAACCATGGGTAAAAGCGTGTGCTAAGCTTAAGAAATAATAAAATGTACCTCGTGTATCATTCTTCCCCATTCTTCTTGTTCTCTTTGTTAAAAGAAATTAGAATGTAAAACATCGTTAATACTATGATCTCACTCTCTTCCCTTTTCTAGACGTGAAGTGTAGCACATTTAATATCTTTAGCTCTTTTAAAAGAAAAGGATAATCGACGTGCTTTTATCGGAAACCAGGGCAGAAATCAGTCACTTGAAGACTTCTTCACTGTCTCTGCGAATACTGGCTAAATCAATAACTTCTAAGCGAATTAAGAGCCTTTTAAAGGGAAAAATGTTATCTTTTTTGGCACATTTCCAGGTTAGCGCCAATTTTATGAAACAGTAAAATCCAACTTTGCCTGTGATGAAGGGATAGATTGACGACTAAAAAGCGTTGGTAAATTCACTTAGTTACCACAATACTCTTTTGCTGAGAATGCCAAAATATCGGCTAAAGTCGGATAAAATGTATGTGAATATAAACCGTAGGGACTGTCTCCTACGTCTTTACCGTTACTTTATTTTAAAGAGTAAGGCACGGAGTCTCCGGTGCTGAGTTCTGGTCTTGTCTCACGGGTTGGTGCTTTACATAGGGATAACCCCATTGCGTTGCGTTGCATTGGTGAAAGGTGCTGGTTCTCCCAACAAAAGATGTACCAATCATTTTCCCTGATTTTTGATTTTTTAACCGAAATCATGTGTAAAACCTTGTGCTAAGCTAAGTAAATTAGAATGTAAAACATTGTTAATATTATGATCTCTCTCTTCCGTTGTCCAAACGTTCAGTGTAGCATATATTTCGCATTTTTAGCTTTTTTGAACGAAAAGGATAATGGACGTGGTTTTATCGGAAACAAAGGCACATATTAGTCACTTGCAGGCTTCTTCGCTGTCTCTGAGAATACTGGCCAAATCAATAACTCCTTAGCGAATTGAGAGCCTTTTAAAGACAGAAGTGTTTTCTTTTTTGGCACATTTCTGGGTAAGCGCCATTTTTATAAAAAAAAGTAAATTCCAACTGTGCCAGCGTGAAGGGATAGATTGACGACTAAATAACATTGGTAAATTGACCTAGTTACAAGAGTAATGTTTTGCTGAGACAACAAAAGTATCGACTAAAGTCGGATAAAATGTATGTAAATATAAACTGTGGGGCCTGTCTCCTGCGTCTTTACAGTTACTTTATCTTAAAGAGTAGGGCACGAAGTCTCCGGTGTTGTGGTCTGATCTTGTCTCAGGGGTTGGTGCTTCACATAGGGATAACGTCATTGCATTGCATTGCATTCTATTGCATTGCATTGGTGAAAATGTTCTCCCAACACTAAGATAAACCAATCATTTTCGCAGATTTTTGTTTGTTAGCCGGTACCATGTGTAAAAGCCTGTGCTAAGCTAAGGCAATAATAAAATGTATCTCGTCTATCATTCTTTCCCTTTCCTCTTGTTGTCTTTCCTTAAATAAATTAGAATGTAAAGCATTGTT
>JAEMPF020014504.1:33761-48761 GCA_022496165.2 Catalaphyllia jardinei
AGTAATCTTTTATATACTTATCAACAAGAGGGCAAACATCAACTAAGAAATTATCAAGATTACTGATGTCATTGATCAAATCTTCATTGTCAAAATGACCAAGTCTTAACGCTCTCTTGATTCTGACTGAGAAATGCCCATAATTTTGAAAGCATATTTGCAGTTATTCATGTTTTCATTGACGTTTTTAAAATCAAGTAAAATTTCGATTAATATCGAACCAGCTAGAGTAAGAATAGTCAAAACAGACCCTGAGACAATTAGCGAAGCTATTACGCCACCAGCAATCATGCTTGAAAATAACCTTGATCCATATTTGATCATTTTGTAGTGCTTATAAGCTTTTTTGTATAAAAACCATTTTTGATGAATGGTTTTGTAATTGCCCATTAGTTCATTAATTTGTCGCTGGTCTAAGTCTGGTAAAATATGATTGAAATCACAAATTTTTCTCCTCATATTTAACAAATAAAGAAGCCTAAGCCGTGTATTACACTGTGATAAAACAGTATGGTCATTTGAGAACACGAGGGAAATGTAGAAAACACGAGCCGCAGGCGAGTGTTTTCTTCGTTTCTCGAGTGTTTTCAAATGACCAATCAGAGCGGGCGCAGGGCCCTAACTATATTTTAATTACAAATAATTGCTAGAAATTATTTATAAATAAACATTGGGAACACGTTTCTTACTACTCGCGGCTATTTGTCTCTTGCATCAGACAAACAGGGAAAAGTCCCATTATTCGGGCGACTGATCATTACAAAGGTTAAACAAATAAACGATGACTCATGTCTCTAGGGGATTCCCCTATTTTAGAAAAGTTCACTTTTTGTCGCTCAAGAGTTTAGTCACTGCTTGTTGAAGCCAGACGACTTTATCTTTTAATTCTACAAGCTCAGATTTATCTGCTTTTAAACCTAAAGCGTTATAATTAACATTAGACTTATTAGCTTTTTTGTCAACTCATTATTGACATATGTTGTACCAGCTTTTGTTTTTAGTAAATCCGTGACAAATTTTTTAGTGGTAGCGTCATTATTATGGACAGGGGCTGCGAGATTAGTTAACCGTTTATCTTTTAAATGGTAATGTCCATCAGCGGTCAACGAAAAACCGGTACCTTTTTCGCCTTTTTCTCCTTTCTCTCCTTTGCCTGCTTTCACTTATGGTTCCTTCCATTACTTTAACCCATATATTACAACCATAAATAATATATTTTTAAAATGATTGTTCCTTCACTCTTTTCATATTCTTTGATATCTCCATAAGCATCAGTATTCAAATTATAGATATTTTTGGTCATTAAACCTCCCTGAATAGTGAAAGGAGAATCTGACACATAGATGACACTAAAACGTTCATACTTATTTTGGAGATTAGGATGAAATACAGTGATCTGTTTAGAGAGACCACTAAATATAATTTTGATAGTTTCATCTCTAATAAATAACCAAAAGTATAATTGTTTTCCTCGGGCATTATTTGGAATATTAACTATTTTTATCTTTACTAATAAAAATATTAATAGAAGGAATATCACCTAACCAATGTAAAGTCATTATCATGCTATTACTTGTAGCCCTTTTATGTTCAAAGGTTAAATAAAAAGTAATATCTCCTTCGTTAACGCTATTTGTCTGAAATGAATAATTATTTTGAGTTTTACCTTCTTCAGAATCAGGAAAATAAAGCTCTTTTATTAATAATAATTTTACATCATTTCTTATTAAATTTCTATATATAGCTTTAATTAAATTACTATTTTTGTTAAATTGCGTTTGTAAATCTGCATGGATTGTTGCTATAGAACTTTGTAAATTAGAGACAGAAGTTTGAATGATTTTTTAGAATCATTTAACTGTTTAAGATTGATAGCATCACTATCTTCATTTCCATCTAAGAGCTTTTTAATTTGTCTATTATTCATATCAATAGGTGCTTCAAAATGGATCACCCTATCGTCAATAAAGTAAATTCTATCCCAAATTCTTGCGTCTACATCATTTTGAGTACCAGAAACACCATAAACCACTACATAGATTTCAGTATCAGCCTGATAAGCTTCGCCAGCTCGATGTTTTAAAGCGATATCAGTGTCTTAATCACCAAAACTAGGGTCAATGATAACTTTGTAAATATTAATGATTCGCCGAGTATGATCACTAGAAACTCTCATATTAGTTTTACTGACTGATAGCGTGCCACTACTAGCACCTATTGTTATTTGATCCATCTTTATTTTAGTAGAAGGATACATTTCAAAGAAAATGGTATAATAGCCTCTCGGTAAATAGACTAAATCAATAGATAAACGCGTACTGTAGTAACCGATTTCAGAATTATAGTCAATTCGGAAGAGATAAGTATTCTGATTAACTCTGTGAAAGTCTTTATCTACAACTCCTACTTTATGAATGTCATCATCATCTTCTTTAAAAAGGTCATCATTCATTACTTCTAAAAAGACATTTTCTCTCTGTGGTGATTGGATCGATGCTTCTTCTGAAGCTTTATCTTTGTGTCAATGATACCTGAAATGATTTCGTTACTATCATTAACAGTCTTATTGACAAAATTGACTGATGCCGCAAAATTACTATTATATGGTAATGGATCTTTGAGACCAATAATACTCTTACTATTCATATCTAAATTACCTGTCATCTTTTCACTACCATCTTTTGGTAATAGCTTATCTTCAGCCTTTGCTATTTCTCTCACAACATAGTCTCGTGTTGATTTTAAAAATTCAAAATTAACTGCTTGATGTTTGATTTGTTCATAATTTGGTGTCTGCCCACCGTCTTTAACTACTGTCTTTAAATTGTTAATATAGTTATCACCCATGTCTAGATTACCTTGCATTGAACGATCACCTCTTAATGGAAAATAAGTTGCTTTAGCACCACCAACAGTTAAAGCAGCATTATCTGCAGAAGAACTACGGATTCTAGTAATAGTGTGAATACTGCAAGTGAAGTATGATCCTCGCAGTAAATTTTCCAATTTAAGCAATTGGAAAGAAGAAGCCCTGATTTTTTTCAAATTTTTTTTTTTTTTTTTTTTCAGGCTTCTTCTTTCCAATTGCTTAAATTGGAAAATTTACTGCGAGGATCATACTTCACTTGCATCTATAACCGCAGTTCAAATATGAATTATTTCATATACACTTTCAGTGTGAATACTTTTATTAAGATTACCAGTCATTGCTCCGCTTCCATCTAATTTTAGGAGACCTGAAGTATCAACACTTGGAATTTTAGCTATTTCAGTGTCAACGTATTTTCTTGAGACCAAATCATTTTCTCCAAAAAGACCATCATAGAATGGCTCACAGTTTTTGATTACCTTTTGCTTTAAATCATAAAAATTTTCTTTCGCATCTGTTTTAAGAAATTTATGATTTAGATATTCTTTATTGACAGCGCCTTTTAAATCTTTAGCGCGATAATGGAGTGGGTCATCTACTTTGTAATCAGTTAAATTTTCTAAAGAGAGAATATTTTTAGAACCTATATTTAAATTACCAGTCATCGCTCCGCTTCCATCAAGCTTTAAATATCTATTATCGCTAAATCCGAGTGTTACAGGTTGCTGTGTTCCAGTAGGGTTCGGTAAAGTAAAAATTAGTAAAGTAAAAATTAGATTGTTATTCATGTTGCCTCTCATTTGTATTTCTGATGGTCCATAAATAACGTGGTTATCCATTCGCAAATCACCTATCATTGTTTACTTCCATCACGAGGAAGCAATTTATCATCTACATTATCCACATATTTTTTATTAGTAGCATCAGCGTCATCTTCTGGATCACCTAAACCACTAATCCTATTATCATTTAAATTCAAATTTTCAAAATAGAGAATCTCATGATTATCATCAACCTCACTTAAAATGAAAATAATAAGGTTGTAATTAGTCGATTATTTACCATTAATTACCCTTGAATAAAAGAGAAATCTTATACTTTTGTCATATTGACTACCATAATAACTTATTTGAAAAGTTATCTCACCTGATTCACCATCACTAGCGAATTGAATAATTGATTTAGTATACTGATTATCGATTTGATCACCATCAAACGTATTCATCTAATAATGACTATCGCCATGGACATTAAAAATTATGGTATCAACTACACGAAAACCACCCGCTTGACCAATGACAAATATTTCAAAAATAGAAGTATAACTACCACTATGTAAATTATCATTAGTCATTTTTATACTAGACCAAGCCTGTCCACCAAAACCATTATCAAAACCTTCTTTTTCTACTATATAAGAGTCACGATGACTAATATGAGTTTGGAAAAAATGACTTGAAGCTGTATTTGGTGGGTTAGTTACAGTCAACTGACTCTGATCACCAAAGTTTTTATAAAATCGAAAACTCTTCTGTAAATGGTAATTATTTTGACTAAATTGAGTATGCTCCTTTAATACCTTTAGATTGACAGCATCACCATCACCTATAGAGTCAGCTAAGTTGACTATTTTCGTATTGTTTAAATCTAGATTAGCAGTCATAGTAATATTTAATTTTTTACTTAGATTGTCATCAACGTATTTCTTAGTTGTAGCGTCATTATCGTCGACAGGTTTTGCAACATCAGTTAACCTCTTTTCATCAATATCAAAATTACCATCATCAGTTAGTTTTAATCCAATGCCAGGAAGACCTTGTTCTCCCCTTTCACCTTTTCCACCTTCCTTTTTAACTCATTCATTGCGAAGCAATGGATGAGTTTTTGCGGAGAGGGGCAAAACGGCGTTAGCAGAAATCTGCGTAGACGGAAGTGACGTAACAAATTGGTTAGATTTGAGCAGCCGCTGACCAAGTAGCTAACTTGCCACGAATAGCAAACATCACCTTCTGGATGATTGCAAAACACCGCGAGAGCATTTTTATTCTTAAATAAAATTAGTCCAAAACATATCTATATATATATTTTTTAAATATTTCTTTTTTCTCCGAAATGAGCCGGCGTGCCTACCCTTCCTTCCATCTCGTGTTACGTGCCCGAGAAGGCAGCCATATTTTAACGAATGTTGTCCACGCCGACACCGCCAGTTGGGATGTATACTTAGTTTACACATGGAGTGAATTTGGTTGGAAATGTTGAAAAATTCTTGAATTTGTGGAGCCCAAACTGTTTCGAGATGTTCGTGGGATTCGTCGGCCTCCATCACGGACTCAAGGATCCTCAGCTCAAGCCAGCCATTGTGGATTTTGATTTCCAGCTTTTGCGATTTCTGGTGAGTAAATATTGCTTTCTTTAAATGTTTGAATTTGCTTTGAGCAAAACATAGAGCCCACACTTCAAATCGAAACGACCCAGAACTAAACTAAAGTCTGTTTCAGACTACAAGTCCAGAAATAATCGCCAGGTTTACGATCCCTGCGTGACAATTGCTATAAAGCTTCATTCAGTAATATTTACAACGTTATGAAACTGCTAGTTCCATTGAAACGCTAAATGACTACTTTTGCGTTATAACAATGGCCCTAAGTCGAATCTATCAGTAACAGATGATATCCTGAAATGCATAAAGTGGAATGGTATCTGTACTTCGTTTCTGATTATCGTCGCTCGTGTGTTACACGCGTAGACCCAGATCGATCAAGCAAAACAAGACATCAGGTTTAATGACTCTTGTCCTGCTAGGCCCGGGTCAACTAGAAAGGGATGTGCCCTATTTCTGGTATCTTTTAAATTATTTTTATTTAGATCTTCATTTTTTTTTTTATCTATTCAATTTCAGAGGCAGCAGTTAATGTTACATCTTCTGGATTATTCCTGGCTACCCATATAGTTATTTAATAATAAAAAAAGTTATTAGTGGTTATTATAAACAATGATACACTAGCCAAATGAATAATGACAATGACACTCAAGAACTTGAAATGATAAATACTGTGAGTGCAGGGTGGATTGACTCCATCAGACTTCAACGCTTTCCTTCGAAAACTAAGCTTGCACACTTTCAACTTCATTTAGCCAGCCTATAGCTGATGTACTATTTGTACTTCACCATCATAGGTTCAACCAACTCACCTTAGATATTGACATAGTCATTATGACTTTCTCTTATTCCTTGAAATATAAAAGATATTAATACATATAATACCACTACAACCTGGACTAATACACACTGAAATACTGTTTTGAGAAATTTCCACCACCAGAAATCAAGACTGACACTTGAATAAAGTGATTTATTTAGTTTTAATGAACTGTCAGACTACCTAATATCTTGGTTGTGAAACTTCTTCACCACCATTTTGGAATTATTATTATCAGGTTAAACTTTTGTTAAGTATTAAGAGTTTTTTGAGTTAATGGTATGTGACCAATCTGAACAGAACTTACCATCAAGCATTTTTGCTAACCATTTGCACAAATCGTTGACAAGAAAAATTTTCTGTGTAAATGATACACAACCCAAATTTTTGCACAATGCTATGAACAAGACATTCTGCTCTTCAATATCATAATATGATAATATGTATTTATTGGACTTCAAGTGGCACAAGCCTCAATAATACTCCAAGAGACTATGTTGTAGTTAGTAATATATAAAGTAAATGATCAGTTACGTCAGTGTACATGTATGCTTCTCTCCGTCCACTCAACCTTCTCACCGTGCAAGCAACCAAACTAACAAAATAGGCTTAATATGATGCACGTGATATAGAATATTTTCCTTTAGTTTCATTCAGACCTGTATTTTTTGTAACATGGTACATGTTTCAAACAGTTACATAAGCTTTCTCAAGGTTAACTGATAAATGTTACACTAATCACTTACATTTTCTTTGAATAAGATATCATACATAAACTGCAACAAGCAGACAGTGAGTGAGGCTTTCACTTTATTTAGACGACACAACATTTGCTAAACAATGAACTCAAATGCTTGACAACAAAACATACAGAATGATGCTATATTGTCCTAATCTATTGCACAGCAAATGATTCATTTACCCAATCAATCAATTGTAAGCCTGCTGATAGCTGAGATACATGTCAGGAAGAAGCTTGATGCTTATTGATGCACCACCAATATTGTTAAACACTATAATACACAATAAACACTTAAGTCATTTCATGGCTAAGAGCATGAATGAGTTGGCTCATAAGAGCCCTTTGATTTTCTTCTAGCACTCCATTACTATATCCCATATATAATCATATAATGTTGAATTTTTAAAAAGAATTTCATTTACTATCTGAAGTTTGTGGTGCTAGTGAAAGAAACCAAGATAATAGAGGTTTTGAAAACTGAAAAGTAAATTCAGAAGACCCAAAAGAAGACTGTGAAGAATCAGAAGATTGAGAAGACTGAGAAGAATCAGAAAATGGAGAAGATTCTGTCCATTGTGATGATTGAGAAGATTCTGTCCATTGTGATGATTGAGAAGATTCTGTCCATTGTGATGACTGAGAAGACTCATTACTAGGATAATAATCACTATCATCAGAGTCACTACTCTCTAGGCTGCTGTTTAAGAGGAGGTCTTTGTAATCTGTCATATATTATAATTAAATATTTTAATTGCAAATAATTTTTTTTCATTAAATATTTTCATTAAAGTTCTTTTTCATTGTTTTATTAATTTTGTCAATGTACGCAAAGCTATAAGGTTCTGCTGTAGCTTTTAGAAATTTGTCCTTATTAACATTGACTTCTTTACACATCCTCGAAGTCGCAGCGATTAAGTCCTATATCTTTTGGGGTAAGATAATAAGACTGACTTAAATAGATGACGCTACAACATTTATGGCGCCCACTAATAAAATATTGCATCAGAGGTTTTTGATTCTTTTCACAAACGAAGTCATCAAAGATAACTATTTTTGATTGTCACCATCTAGTTGACTTATAGGCAATATTTCATCATTGCTGGCTTCAATGACATCATAACCGGCTTCATCTGAGATAGGCTCAAATCTTTCCATTAGTTGCTGATACTTTGATTGTTGGAGATGTTTAGAAAATAAGTAAATTTTATCAAAGTAGAGAAGATTGTAGAGCATATGCATCAGAGTGTTAGTTTTACCGCAACCACTTGGTCTACAAATTAACATTTTAAAAGTATTCGAAGGCATATAAGACCGTAGTTGTTTGTATTTGCTGCTCCGCTGGGAAGCTGAATCATAGTTAGGAATTTCCATCCATATTTATAATTACAAAAATCTTTTACTTAGTTAAAATATTACATAATTATAACATAATTTATAAAAAAAATAAGCTTAATTAAAATTTGAGTCTCTCAAAATGGAAAGAATTAGCTAAGAGTAAGACTTCTGTAGGTGAGATGAAGAAAAATCTATTCGATGAAATAACAGCAGAAAAGATAAGATCAAAAACAACTGATACAGCAATTGCAAAGACATTTAGGCTCGATCGTCTTGACCAAATAGCAGAACACACTAAACCGAAAAGGAGAGGAGTAAGATTTCAAATACCACGAATGAATAGAGAAGGTGGAATTGCTTATGCACCTGATGTAGATCCCTATGAAGATATGGATGTAGAAGGATTGTTAAATCTAGAAGACTACGTAGCTCCTCAAACAGAAAAACAAATAGCTAAAATGCCAAAAGAAGCACCAAAATATGAAATGGATCCTACTTTTTGGCAACTTGATGATTTTCCTCCACCATGTGAAGAAAAATATCCTTTAGCAATTGAAGCTCCACCAGAAGATGAAGGTGAAGATGAAGATGAAGATGAAGATGAAGGTGAAGATGAAGGTGAAGATGAAGGTGAAGATGAAGGTGAAGATGCAGGCGAAGATGAAAAAGACGTAAGCGAAGCAAATAAGATTTTAGACAATTTAGAACTTTCTAATTATAATGATGTTGAAATGAGATTAAATGAACCTGAGATGAATGAGGAAAAACAGAGAATTTATCTTCAAAAAATCATAAAAGACGCTGAGAAAAGAAGAAGACAAGTAATTGCTCAGAAATCAAATGCAACAAGAAATTACAATCGATATAAAATCACAGATTAATGATTATATTAACCATTATAAATTTAAAAGTAAAACAATCAAAGGTTATGGTCTCCAAAGGAAGACAGGAAGTGGAGCCTATTTTTTTAATGATGCGGAAGAAATGCTTCAAAAATTAACTCTGATTATTTCAGAAATGGAAGCAGGCAGTACTAGTCTCCAGATCAGAAACATGGCTGTAGCTATCTTAGATGCACTCCTACGTAAGGGTCATATTAATTAAGGCCAGTATGGGAAATTAGTTAAAAAATATTTTAATTTATAATATAATGGAAAGAGAAATAACGCTAAGTAGTTTTTCTGTGAGAAATGAAACAGGCAATCGACCAGGTGATTTTACTACAACAATGATACTAGATAATAGTGCTAGCTACTATATTGGTTTTAACCGAATTATCTCAATGTTTTTTTCATGGACTAATGTCATTGCAGGATACAATAATCAGAAAATAGCGTTTAGTAAAGATAATGGTAGTACATGGACTGATATTGATTTTGCTCAAGGTGTTTGAACATATAAAGATTTAGACGAATATATTAAAGAGGAGACAAAAATCATCTATGGTGAGGGTAATGAACACTATCCTATTACACTGACTTTTGATGATCCAACTTTTAGGGTTATTATCTCCCTCTAGACAAACTGTTAGCTTGATTTAACTAAATCTGATTTTAATGGACTGATTGGCTATGATAAGGGGATTTTGAAAGATGAGAGGAATATTGGTGTTAGAGTACCTAATCTAAGTCAAGATACTGATGTTCTATATATTCATTGTGATTTAACAAGTACTTTATTAGTTGATGGTCAATAATCTGATATTATTTACAGTTTTGGTACTTCAACTTAAAGAGCATCATATGGTTTTACTTTAGAACCTCGTCGTGTTGTTTTTAACCCAGGTAATAAAACAAGTATTTCTAGTATACGCATCTATATTAGTGATGGATTTAAGGAGACCTGTTTATTTAAATAATGCAGACACTGCATTTTCATTGATATTAAAAAAAATACCTAACTAATAATTATATAAAATCACGGGAATTTAAAAAGATTTATGACCCATCTTTGGGTAGATATGTGTATGAACACAGAGGCAATGCTCTGATTGTCGACAATATTATGAAACCACTAAAAGCAGCTCTTAGTGCAGCTGCAAGCAAAGCTAGTAGAACAGTAGCTAAAACAATAGGTAGAAAAGCATCTAAAAAGTTAAAAGGTGTCCAAAAAGGTGTCAGGTGATCTTATAAGGAGGCTTACGCAAGAAAGAGCCAGAACCGCTGGAACTAAAAATGGTAGAACCGCTGGAGCTAAAATGTCTCAAAATGAAGTTAACACATTAATTAATAATCTCATAGCACAATCTTAAAGAAATTAATATTTTTAAAATATATAATGGCTTTTCGCTCAGCAGAAAATGTTCAAAGAAATGAAGAAGTACGATTTCTACTTGAAAGCAATATAAGAGCTCCAGTAAATGCTACGGAGCAACAGAAAAATGGTTATAAATTCACCATCAATGATCGAAGTTCTTTTTTTGATCGGTATAATGCTTATTTTGAAGTGCGATTTAAATTAGATCTTAAAGCTAATGGTGGAGATAACGCTGATACTCGAACTATCATCATTAATGGCGCTCATTCATTAATTCGAAATCTTCTTGTTAAGAGTGCAGATAAAATTATCTATGATACTGATAATCTTCATCTAGTTACTTTTGTAAAAAATCTATTACAATACTCTGAAAAAAGACTGGTTGTGTCCCTGGATCTGAATATGTAATCACTAAAAATAGTAGACCAGCAATGAAATGTATTTGCTCCGATTGTGGTATAACCAAGTTTAAATTTTTATCAAAAAAAGAAATACAAGGATCTGGATTTGATGAATTGATTGTTAAAGGTTTAGCTGCTGGAGCTAAGGGGCTTTTTAACTTAGGTCGAAGAAGAGCTAGTGAAGCAATCAAATCAGATGCTGCTAAAAATAAATTCAAATAAATAGGACGAAAGTATTTAGATCAAGTTATTGATTCTGTTACTGATGATGTATCCAAAAAGATAGCTGCCAAAGGAGTAGATATTCATAAAGCTATTGGTAAATTGTCAAAATCGAAAGGCGGCTGGACCTTACCTGGACACAAATATACTGGACCTTACAATGATTTAGATAAGCAAATCAAATATGATAAAAAATGCTGGTAAAACAGATGCAATAGTTATGCAGCATGATGTCGATTACAGCATCTGCGCAGATGATAAGGAGTGCAAACATCGAGCAGATAAGCGGATGGTCAAAGCTCTTGATGCTATTCCATGGAGTGAAAGACAGTGGGGAACTTGGCTAGCTCGAAATACGATTAATACAAAAAGAAAGTTAGGTCTTGGATCAGGTAAAAAAAAACAACAACCAAATTTAAGGTGGCTGATGAGTTGCATAAACGTAATTTTACTAAGACAAGAATAATTTTTCATCATGTAGATGATATTTGGTGTTCAGACTTAGTTGATATGCAAAAATTAAGTTAATGGAATAAAGGTTATAAATATCTTTTCATGGTCTTAGACCTTTTTAGTAAATATGGTTGGATAGTAGCTTTAAAGACAAAAACTGGTTTAGAAGTCTCTAAAGCTTTCGAAAGCATCCTTCGAGAGGCTAAACCCAAAAAGGTATGGGTTGATAAGGGAAAAGGTTATTATAACAAAAATGTGCTAGATCTATTAGCTAAAAATAATATAGAAATCTATTCTACTGAAAATGATGAAAAGTCATCTGTCTGCGAGAGATGGAACAGAACTATTAAAGAAAAAATGTACAAGAGATTTACTATGCAAAGTAACACTGTCTACATTGACATTTTACCAAAAATACTCGCTCTTCACAATAACAGCAAAAATAGATCAACAGGTATGACGCCAAATGGATCTAGAAAACCAGAAAACTATAGAAACGTTTATTTAAGAATCAGGCAAGCTAATTCATATAGTGAAAAGGAACCTATCTTTAAAATAGGTGATAATGTTAGAATAAGCAAATACAAAAGAAAGACTTTTGACAGAGGATACACACCTAATTGGACTGAAGAAGTATTTCTTATAAATGAAACTAGACCCACTTATCCGATTACTTACAAGATAGAAGACTTAGATAGTGAAGAAATCGGAGGTACTTTTTATGGAGAAGAACTACAAAAGACAGAGCAAACTATTTTTAGAATAGAAAAAGTCATTCGAAAGACTTAAGATAAAGCTTTAGTTAAATGGAAAGGTTACCCTGATGGATTTAATAGTTGGGTTTCACTAAAAGATTTGAAAAATTTATAATTTAAAAATCAATAAACAATATTAATATAGATGGAATTTGATATGAACTCACCTGAAATGCAAAAGTTAAAGCGAGAAAATTATCCTGCTTATAGAAAGATCTATCGAAACCAAAAACTTAAAAGCATTGAGTGGTACTGTGATATCTGTAAGAATGGAAAAACTATACTGTTAGGAATAAATGGTCTCATTTAGGCACTAAAAAGGATGAGCGTAATTATTATAATGCTAATCCATTAATTTAATTACAAAAATTATCATTAGTGATTTTTATAATTTAAAAAAAAATCGATGAACTCTATATAGTATGATGAGAAAATCATTGAACAAATCATTCAAGAAAGGCATCTTAGATGTTGTTGTACCGAATAAAAAATAAGGTTCCTTCCGAGTGGAAATAAATTAAAACCATTAAAATCAAAACTAATTAAATTCTTGCCTGAAACAGTAAAGCCAACTAAATATGTAGCACCAAAACCAGTACCAAAACCTAGGGTGAAATGGAAACCACCAGTAGCTTTACCAAGAAATCTCTATCCAAAACCAATTAATGAAAAAGTTAAAAAGCTGATTGATGAAATTGCACCTTATTATAGACCTGAAGCAATCAATGAATTTCAGAAGATTTTGAGAGACAAGAAAAATCTCGAAATTAAGATTAGAGAAAGGAGTAGAGCCTTAAAAGGCACTGTTAAATCATTCCAGGTAACTATCATTGACAGTAAAGATCCTGCCAATCAATTATATTACACTACACCTGATGTGGCAAAATAATTTCAAGCTAAACTCGCAATTCATAGAGATTTAATAGCTTATATCACTCTCCGTGTTCTTTGTAAAAAAAAAGTTAATATTTGATGAAAATGGTGTAGCTGAAGAATATTATGAATTCAAAGATGCTTTTTTCAATTGTAACACTTTTACTATTATCAATGATGGGCAGATCATTGTATCTTTAGATAGAGCAGCTGAAGAGATTAAGAATAAAATAGCTGCTTGGATGGCAGAAGGTTGTGATTGGAATGTAGAAGAAGTTTCAGAGCATTATGTTAATATTGCAAAATATATTCCTCTTAGAGGAAGCTCTTATATTCCATTGCCTGAAGAGTTACGTAATTCGAAAAAAAAGTTTAATTAATCTCAAAAAATGAAGATGATAAGTGTTTCTTATGGTGCCATGTAAGGCATTTAATTCCGATGAAAAAAATCCACAGATAATTACTCAATCTGATAAAGAATTTGGGGAAAAAATTAGATTACAGCGGTATTAAATTTCCAGTAACTACAGATCAAATAGGAAGAATTGAAAAACAAAACAAGATCAACATAAATGTTTTTTGGTATAATGATGAGAAAAAGAGTATTTACCCTTACCGTATTTCAAAAGATAAATACAGTGATAACTTAGATTTATTATATATTACAAAAGATGGAAAGAACCATTATGTCTATAACAAAAAATTTCAACCGATTAATGTATAACTTTACAAACAATAAGGAGAGAAAAAATTTTTGCAGGTATTGTTTAGATTATTTTTATTCAAATATAAATTTAGCTTAACACTAGAAAGATTGTATTGAGATTAATGGTGTTCAACCTATAGATTTACCAGAAAAAATACACTGATAAAAATGGTATAGAGAGAATCCAAGTCTCTATTTTAGCAATCACCATAAACAATTACCTGTTCCTTTTGTCATTTATGCTCATTTTGAATGTATTACTGAAAAAATTAGCAGTTGTCAGCGATCAGATCAGCAATCTTACACTGAAAAATATCAGAAGCATACACCATGTGGTTTTGGTTATAAAGTAGTCTGTTATTATGATAAAAAATATTCAAAAGATCTGGTGGTTTATCGTGGGCAAGACACTATCAATAAATTTATGGAATCTATGTTCAGTGAAATAAAAAATTGTGAAAAAAGTAATGAGAGAGAATTTCAACAAACCATTGCAAATGACAAACATAGGAACGCAAGGCGTGCAAGAGTTATTTTTTGTGAACTGAAAGGTTTCGGAGATAGCAGAATTAAATCGATGACATGTAAAACGTTTCACCAAACAAACAACAGTAATCTGACACGTCTCCAAATTATTATAGATATCATTTTATTTTCTAACAGGCAATTTGACTCGTTCTTTGATTAAACCGGCCACACATTGGTTGGTGCAACATGCGCACATGCATAACTCCCTTCACTCCCCAATCTCATAGCCCTTTCAACTCCAAGAGGAATTTTTGCTCAAAAATACTCAAATTAAGAGAGCTATTCCCATTTTATACGATACGTTGAAAGTCTGATTTAAACAAGAGGCCATAACTTGTTAGCTCTAATTGAGTCTACTCCCATGTGAAAAACAAAAGTTTTAAGTTACCATTTGGAACTAAAAATAGCAATATCTCGTTTTGTTTGTTCAAACATTTCATTGGAACAAGTGATGACGATTGGTCAGCTCTAAGTGAATTTACTCCCTAGTGAAAAACAAGGGTGTCAAATTACCCTTTGTAGCTAAAAATAAAAATATCTCGTTACATTTGCATACAAGAACAAAACAATTGTCACTTCTACTTATTTTGTAAACGTTAAAACTGTTTCAAATCTAAATAGTCTCGTCTCCTCTAAAATATGTCCTTTGAACTAGAAGCG
>JAEMPF020014504.1:53761-57537 GCA_022496165.2 Catalaphyllia jardinei
GCGGTGTAAGTACAAGTATTTTTTAAGTATACAGACGTTTTTCGGGCTGTTTCAAGGTATTCAAGCACAATCGAACAGACGAATTGTTCACAAGCTGAAATTGATAAATTAAGTTAAACTTCGTTTATCTTTTCAGAATCAGGGTAGTCGCATTTATTATTTAAGCAAAATAATTTTAAAACTTTTCCAGAATGAATTAAAACTGCATTTTTTCGTAATTTATAACATTGATGAAATTGATGGAGAATTCGATGCTGTTAGAGGTGTTGCGTGAAGTGAAGCGATCATCCTGTGTCATGCACACACATGCTTCCCTGCAAATTCAGAGTTTATACAGTCCATTTACAGTGTTATTGTGTTGCATTACTTTGATTTAGTAATAGATTTCAATAAACAAAAAACAACAGCAACAACAACAACAAAAATTCCTCGCCAGGTCTTGCTTACAACAGCACTGCCTGATAACTATCTGGGGAGGGGTGGGGAAACGGTAGTCATCCAGGTCAAGAAAATCATTTTTTGTCGAACACGAAGGCTAGAGTAGTCCGAATGATAATTTTTACATTCTCTAGCGACCAGCTTGCGTTTTTAAAGGTGTAATTTATTATTGAGAACGAACGCTAGTCTTTATCAGCCACTTAAATAAGATGTTAATTGAGATAATACCCAGATTTTAGTTCTTTTGTTTTGCACCTTAAAGTACATTGCCCGCGGATTTTTTTAAATTTATTAAAACTACAACCCTTTGTTTTTTTTTATATAGGTAGCATTCAGAAATTCTGAATCCTTCTAGGAAGTTTTTTCCATTCAAATTAACCAAAAACGCCCCTTTTTCAACACTGTTAAACCATCATCTTTGCTTGAAATTGTTTCTCTGTTGTTAAGAGGACCCTGGAAAAAAGACAGGCATATTTATAAAGTAGAAGGGTTGAACAGTAATGTGGTGTAAATTGATTGAAGATACTGGTGCTTGTGTGTTGCCAAGAGACATAACAAGTTAGCCATTTTGGAAAATTTTATCTTTAAAAAATGGTCCCAAGGGGCTAAAACTTTAATTAGCTGTCACGTGACCAAATATCATTAAGGAGACTAATTGATGGCCATTTGATTACTTACTCATGAATACCTTTCAGCACGCAAAGTTTGAGGTAGGGTTGTATCTGGCCATTTCCAAAATTACTTGAACGTTACGTGGACTGGTTCTTAAGTTGAAAAACATGGGCGAGTGCCATGATTTATATCTCTCATGTGATATTCTTTTGCTAGTTGATGTTTTTGAAAATTTTAGGAAGACTTGCCTTCAATATTACAAATTAGATCCTTGTCATTGTCTCTTCACCAGGTCTATCATGGGATGCAATGTTAATAATATGGTAATATTGATATGATGTATTTTATTGAAAAAGGTATGCGAGGCGGTATCAGTTATATTGCTCATCGTCATGCTGAAGCCAATACTCCATATATGAAAAACTATAATCCTGAAGTTGAGAATAGTTATATTATGTATTTAGATGCCAATAATCTTTATGGATGGGCTATGTCACAACCATTACCCTATGGTAATTTCAAATGGGTAAGTGCAGATGGTATCATCCCTAAAAGAAAAGGTATTGGTCATATTTATGAAGTTGATTTAGAATATCCAGAAGAATTACACCATCTACATAATGATTATCCATGTGCAGCAGAAAACATTAATGTCACTGATGATGTGCTTTCTGATTATTGTTAAGATATCAAGAATCAATATAAAATTAGTAGCGGCCGGGTCAAGAAATTAATATCTACACTCTGTAATAAAGAAAAATATGTTATTCATGAAGAAAATTTAAAGCTTTATTTGAGCTTAGGCTTAAAGTTGGAGCGAGTACATCGTGTTTTAGAATTCAGCGAAAAGCCATGGTTAAAACAATACATTGATTTTAATACTGAAAAGAGAAAGGAAGCCAAAAACAGTTTCGAAAAAGACTTTTTTAAATTAATGAATAACAGTGTTTTCGGAAAAACCATGGAGAATCTCAGAAAACGCTGCAATGTTAAATTAGAAACTGATCAGGAGCATTTAGAACGCCAAATAGCAAAACCAACTTATGTATCTCATGAAATGAAAATTTAGTAGCGGTCAATATGAAACCATATTATCTAAAACTCAATAAACCGTCATATGTTGGATTGTGCATTTTGGATTTGAGTAGAGTTCATATGTATGATTTCCATTATAATTTCATCAAAAGAAAATTCAACGAAAGAGCAAAATTTTTATTCACTGATACAGATTCATTATGCTATCATATCCAGACAGATGATGTCTATCAAGATTTAGACCAACACAGAGAGCTATTTCACCATAGTGACTATCGGAAATGTTCTAAGTTCTATTTTGATGGTAATAAAACGTAATTGGTAAATTTAAAGATGAAACTGCTGGTCAGCCTATCATTAAATTTGTTGGTTTAAAAAGCAAAATGTACACTTATAAAACAGCGACCAAAAATAACAAGACAGCAAAAGGGGTCAAAAAGAATATTATCAAACGTGATCTCGATCATCAAGATTACTTAAATTGCCTAAAAAATAGTATCATCATGCACCATAAGATGAAAACCATTCGATCAGAGAGTATCATCAAATCTCTAGTTATGAAATCAACAAAACCAGCTTACCTTGTTATGATGATAAAATATACCTTTGAGATGATAGTATCACTAGTTACGCTCATGGCCATTACCAAACTCAGAAATAGATAAACAATTTTTCAGCATACGCTAAAATTTTAGAGGCTGTGCCCGTTTTATCGTGCATTTTCTTTGCCATTTGTTTTTTGCCTTTTTTTTTCCTTTTGTGCGATCACGCTAAAATCCCTTCTGTTAGAGGGTGGGCTCGTACCCCCAACTTCTATATTACTTTACCGTTACTTTATTTTAAAGAGTAGGGCACGGAGTCTCCGGTGTTGAGATCTGGTCTCGTCTAAGGGGTTGGCGCTTCACATAGGGTTAACCTCATTGCGTTGCATTGCATTGGTGTAAAGGTTCTCCAAACAAAAGATGTACCAATCATTTTGCTTGATTTTTGTTTTGTTAACCGCAACCATCTGTAAAAGCGTGAGTAAGCTAAGGAAATGATAAAATGTACCTCGTCTATCATTCTTTCCCACTCTTCTTGTTGTATTTGCTAAAATGAATTAGAATGTAAAGCATAGTTAATATTATGATCTCTTTCCCCTTGTATAGAGGTAAAGTGTAGCACATTTACCATCTTCAGCTCTTTCGAAAGAAAAAGATACTCGACGTGCTTTTACCGGAGACTTAGCCGGAGATCAGTTATTTTCAGGCTTCTTCACTGTCTTTGTGAATGCTGGCCAAATCAATAACTTTTTATTGAATTAGGAGCTTTTAAAAAGCAGAATATTATCTTTGAAGGCAAATTTCTATGTAAACGCCAATTTTATAAAACTGTAAACTCCAACTTTGCCTAGGATGAAGCGATATATTGACGACTAACAAAACGCTGGTAAGTTCACTCACTTACTAAAATAGTACTGTTTTGATGAGAAGATATCGACTAAAGTCGTATAAAATGTATGCGGATATAAATCCTAGGGCCTGTATCCTGCGTTGCTAGCGTTAGCGTTATCTTAAAGAGTAAGAGCAAGATTCTCCTGTGGAATGGTCTGGTCTTGCATCAGGGGATGGTGCTTCATATAGGGTTAACCTCACTGCGTTACATTGCATTGGTGAAAAGGTTCTCCTAACAAAAAGTGTGCCAATCGTTTT
>JAEMPF020014504.1:57547-60047 GCA_022496165.2 Catalaphyllia jardinei
TTACGTTGCGTTGGTGAAAAGATAATCCCAACCAAAAGATGTACCAATCTTTTCCCCTGATTTTTGATGTTTTAGCCGGAAGCATGTGTAAAAGCGTGTGCTAAGCTAAGGGAACAATAAAATGTACCTCGTCTATCATTCCTTCCAACTCTTCTTGTTGTCTTTCCTTAAATAAATTAGAATATAAAACATTGTTAATACTATGATCTCTCTCTCTTTCCTTGCATGTCTAGACGTTAAGTGTAGCACATTTCGAATTTTTAGCTTTTTTGAGAGAAAGGGTAATTGGCGAGCTTTTAGCGGAAACAAACGAAAAGATCGGTCATTTGCAGGCTTCTTGACTGTCTCTGCAAATACTGGCCAAATCAATATTTTCTTAGCAAATTAAGAGACTTTTTAAAACAAAAAAAGTTATATTTTTTGGCACATTTCTGGGTAAGGGCCAATTTATTAAACAGTAAATTAAAACTCTTCCCACGATGAAGGAATAGATTGCGACTAAAAAACGTTGGTAAATTCACTAAGTTACCAAAATAATGTTAAGCTTATAATATTAAAATATCGACTAAAGTCGGATAAAATGTATGTGAATATAGATGTAGATGTAGATGTACCAATCATTTTGCTTGATTTTTGTTTTGTTAACCGTCAACATGTGTAAAAGGGTGTGTAAGCTAAGGGAATGATAAAATGTACCTCGTCTATCATTCTTTCCCACTTTTCTTGTTGTATTTGCTAAAATTAATTAGAATGTAAAGCATTGTTAATATTGTGATCTCTTTCCCCCTGTGTAGACGTAAAGTGTAGCACATTTACCATCTTCAGCTCTTTCGAAAGAAAAAGATACTCGACGTGCTTTCACCGGAAACTTAGCCAGAGATCAGTCATTTTCAGGCTTCTTCACTGTCTTTGCGAATGCTGGCCAAATCAATAACTTTTTATTGAATTAGGAGCTTTTAAAAAGCAAAATGTTATCTTTGAATGCAAATTTCTATGTAAACGCCAATTTTATAAAACTGTAAACTCCAACTTTGCCTGGGATGAAGGGATATATTGACGACTAACAAAACGCTGGTAAGTTCACTCACTTACTAAAATAGTACTGTTTTGATGAGAAGATATCGACTAAAGTCGTATAAAATGTATGCGGATATAAATCCTAGGGCCTGTATCCTGCGTTGCTAGCGTTAGCGTTATCTTAAAGAGTAAGAGCAAGAGTCTCTTGTGGAATGGTCTGGTCTTGCATCAGGGGATGGTGCTTCATATAGGGTTAACCTCACTGCGTTGCATTGCATGCATTGGTGAAAAGGTTCTCCTAACAAAAAGTGTGCCAATCGTTTTGGCTGATTTTTGTTTTGTTAGCTGGAACCAAGGCAAAAGACTTGTGCTAAGCTAAGGGAATAGTAAAATGTGCCTTGTCTACCATTCTTTCCCACTACTCTTGTTTTCTTTGCTAAAATAAATTAGAATATAAAAGATTGCATTGCGTTACGTTGCGTTGGTGAAAAGATAATCCAAACCAAAAGATGTACCAATCTTTTCCCCTGATTTTTGATGTTTTAGCCGGAAGCATGTGTAAAAGCGTGTGCTAAGCTAAGGGAATAATAAAATGTACCTCGTCTATCATTCCTTCCAACTCCTCTTGTTGTCTTTCCTTAAATAAATTAGAATGTAAAACATTGTTAATACTATGATCCCTCTCTTCCCTTGTCTAGACGCTTAGTGTAGCATATTTCGAATTTTAAGCTTTTTTGAGAGAAAAGGATAATCGACGTGCTTTTAGCGGAAACAAAGGAAAAGAACGGTCGATTGCAGGCTTCTTGACTGTCTCTGCAAATATTGGCCAAATCAATATTTTTTTAGCAAATTAAGAGACTTTTTAAAACCAAAAATGTTATATTTTTTGGCACATTTCTGGGTAAGGGCCAATTTTATGAAACAGTAAATTAAAACTCTGCCTACGATGTTGGAACAGATTGCGACTAAAAAACGTTGGTAAATTCACTAAGTTGCAAAAATAATGTTAAGCTTATAATATTGAAATATCGACTAAAGTCGGATAAAATGTATGTGAATATAAACCGTAGGGACTGTCTCTTGCCTCTTTACCGTTACTTTACTTTAAAGAGTAGGGCACGGAGTCTCCGGTGTTGAGATCTGGTCTCGTCTAAGGGTTTGGCGCTTCACATAGGGTTAACCTCATTGCGTTGCATTGCATTGGTGTAAAGGTTCTCCAAACAAAAGATGTACCAATCATTTTGCTTGACTTTTTTTTTAACCGTAACCATGTGTAAAAGCGCGTGTAAGCTAGGAGAATGATAAAATGTACCTCGTCTATCATTCTTTCCCACTCTTCTTGTTGTATTTGCTAAAATAAATTAGAAGTAAAGCATTGTTAATATTATGATCTCTTTCCCCCTGTGTAGACGTAAAGTGTAGCACATTTACCATATTCAGCTCTTTCGAAAGAAAAAGATACTCGACGTGCTTTTACCGGAAA
>JAEMPF020014504.1:65047-75047 GCA_022496165.2 Catalaphyllia jardinei
GTCAAACTTGTTCTGGCACTTCCGTAAGATCTTTAATCTACGAGATATGTCGCTTGAGTCCCCCCATGTTGATCTCTGACGTGCTTTCCGAAAACAGATCCCTTGTGTTCATCAATGCGTTGATGGAGGTGTCGGCATGTGTAGCCGACATAATCCGCATTGCACGGGCTTAAAAATCCCCTGTCTGTTAAAAATCGTACAACCATTATTCCTAGTGCTCACATCCGTCAGTGGCAGCCCATGTACCGTGCATTGACGGTTTTCGATGTCCAAAGGCTAACCAGGCTCGCCTTAATAAATTTGTTTTCTTTTCCAACACATACGAGAGTAATTAAAGATCAACAGTATTATATTTCGACTCTGATACTGTTACAAAATCACTACCACATATCCTCACCAACCTTCGTATCAAAACAATTTATAGAAATGTTGGACACCTACGTCTACTTCTCGCTTGCGCACGGGGCGGATAACATGTTGAAAGACTGTGAGAAACTCAGCGCAATAGCTTGTTGCTATTGTGCTACTCACCAGTCTTCTCAGAGCTTTTTGATCTAGACAAGAACCTCGCACTACCACCAGGGTCAAGCTGAACAAAATATAGATAACTTAGCCTGCGTGCCTACATACTTGCGACCAGACTCTCGTGTTTGGGCTGGGGGCGCGAGGGGCGAAGCCTCGAGGAGGCTCTTGCTCACATGCCAATCCAAAAAGAGACTAGAGCCTGCTCAAACACTAGAAACAGACACTAGAGCCTGCTTGCAGGCTATGGGTAAATCTATCCACACAAAAAATACCTATTCCTGACTGGATAGTGATTTACCTAATGGTTAACTTAAACAGCTTTGTACAACCGGGCCAGATTTATATCTAAGGGTTGTTCAAAACAAGACAATTGACAATTAATTGCAATTTGTGGAAAATGAATATAAACACATGATATTTTCCCTATACGTACTTATTGGAGATTGCTGAAGTGAATTAATTCTATCGTCATTCATAATTGGTGGTTTCCACGTCACGCAAGTAAGCTTAATTGTCACACAAGTGAAAAAAAAATCGCTTACCATTCAATAAATTGAGTTCAGAAAATGACATATCGTAGAAGAATAACAAATGAACAACGTGCTAAAGTTTCGGGGATGTGCGATATTTCAAACTCGAGTTATTTGGCAAAAGATATCACAGAAATTTATAGTGTTTAGTATGGAGACGCCATGTTGGAGCGCATCTGAGGGACTCCAACATGGCGGCCGGAAACCAGTGGAAACATCTGGAGTTTACTTTGGCTCTCTCAAAACGGTTATTTTCTATGTTAAGAGCAATTCTCTGTAAGAATCAAACAAAGTGGGAAATTTACATGGAAGTAGGTCCCCATGGGGGATGTTCAAAAATGTCAATCATTAAGATGAATTACTTAATTGTTGCCATGGTAACACGGAATGTTTCTTAATGCCTGACAACTCAATTTTTAACTAAAAATGATGTTAAAAATTGAAACATTCAAAACCCTATTTCTCAAGTCCAATTAATACGAGTGCTATGCGGAAATAACCAGCTCCTTCAAAACGAGTCAAAAATTGGAGAAACGAAGTAAACGGAAAGTAAGCTCCAGTGCCATTCAGTTTGTTTCAAAATTCATGGTCATAAACGATTGTTTTCAGTAGAAATTTACTCAACAGACAATATTCTTTTGATCTGATGGCTCTCTCGGTCTTCTTCTGCTTTTTCTAGAGAACTGAGGAAATTTTAATTTTAGCAAAATTTAAAAAACCTGATTTTCGTGTTGTTTTTGCTGATTGCCCTGAGAACAAAATAAACCCGCCCGGCAGAAAGTTTTACAGATTTAATAACTGGAATGTTTGTTGTAAACTATCCATGTAGTTCCAGTTCTAGAACTGATGTACTTTTAGAGAAACTGAGAGAAACATAATGTTTGTTTCACCCACAAATTCAAATGGTGGAAACACTGTGTAATTAGTTGGCCGTTTATTCCACGTTCAATATATGTAATAAAAAGCCACATACATGTAGATAACCTATGATAGTATTTTAACATTTGGTGCAAGTCTCAAGTTGCAGTGTTTAATTGGACTTGAGAAATAGGATTTTGAATTTTTTAGTTAAAAATTGAGTTGTCAGGCATTAAGAAACATTCCGTGTTACCATGGCAACAATTAAGTAATTCATCTTAATGATTGACATTTTTGAACATCCCCCATGGGAACCTACTTCCATGTAAATTTGATTTGGGGGGTCAAAATTTTTCATTTCCCACTTTGTTTGTTTCTTACAGAGAATTGCTCTTAAACTTGAAAACATTCGCATAGGCACTTCTCTCAACATATTGGTTACTCAGAACTCGAAAACATAAGGCGAATTGATATTTTTGTGCACGTAACATGTTACCCAGAAACAAAGCCGATGTCACGCATTGTGAAAAAACCGTGTTCTATTTTCTCGACAAAGCGGTCTACCGAGCTAAAGACGGACCAAGAGACATATGTTTAAAAATAACTTTCACCTGATAAAGGTAAAAACTTAAAATTTTTAATGCTAGTTTTTTTCTGACATAAAGTCAAAACCAATAAAATCCAGTTTCAGTTTCTGGTTTCGGGATTCCGAATTCCGGATTCCGGATTTACCGTTGAATTTGAAAACAACTACGAAATCCCTTGCCTTGATGTTTCAGTCCAACGCCATGAGAACAACTCCTTATCCACATCCATCTACCGCAAGAAAACTTTCACTGGTCTTTACACTAAATGGGACTCATTCACACCTCGAAAGTACAAGATCAGCCTCATCCGAACACTCACTTATCGCTGTCTCCGCATCTGTTCCTCGACCTCTTTATTGCAATCTTCCCTTAATGATCTTAAGATTCTTTTGTCACGCAACGGCTACCCCCGTGGTTTTATAACTTACAACATGAACGATGTTGTGACAAGAAACCGCAACAAACGTAAATATCCTATCACCACGGTACCTAAACGAGATGTTTACATCGTTTCACCTTATCTGGGTCTTCAGAGTAAAATCATCACTAAGCAACTTCAATCTTGTATCTACAGGTTCTATGGTTGTGTTAACCTAAAAATTATTTTTTGTAACACTCACCGCATTAACTCTTTTTTCCCCTACAAGGACAGGCCTTATCTGTCTCTCAAGTCTAAGGTTGTATACAAGGCTAGCTGCTGGGACTGTGAGGACTTTTACATAGGTAAAACGAAGCGTCGTTTACACGACAGGAAAACTGAACATTTCAAAGCACTCTCTAAGAATGATTAAGCATCTGCCATAGCAGATCACATTACCTCAACAGGACACAATATGGGAACCGGGCGTTCTAATGTGCATTGCAGAATTAAAGAATCATTATTGATTAAGGATTTAAAACCTTCTTTAAACGAAAATGTGGGCAGCGAGAAACTTTTACTTTGCTAGCCTTTTATATATTGTCCAGCAGACTTAAATAGGTCTGTGTATTATCAGTTTTTTCACAATTGTCTTAGTTTCCAGTCTTTCTCTTAAGCATTTAAACATCTTGTTGTATTATCCAATCATCACTTCTGAGGATGTATGTTGAGGCATACGAAACGTTAAGTAATTAATCAAAGCTTTTTAAAACATGCGTTGTTTTGTCATGTTTGTAACCGCAGTGCGTATATTATTTCTGTTAAAGTTTAAGGAAATAAGAAAGGTGCTCCCATTTGACAAAATACATTTTTTGGCGTTAAGAGGTCACGTGACCAATTTTCAAAATGTCAAATTGACAAAAATTGACACTCTTTAGGAACTGCCTCTTTGTAAATTCAACGATTGTCGAGTGCGAACTTCCGGAGCTTACTAAAGTGGAACTTTTCGTTTGTCAAGTGATTTATCAATTATGCTCGTGCGCAGAACCACCGTAGGGCGTATGTAAAAACGTTTGACCGGAAATAAAATGTGTTAACTGTCGTTTTCTCTGTTATTCACTTTGAAATTGTACTAAGACAATTATTGCCTCAGGCTCAGTGAATATTGGTGAATATTTAACCTCCCCTCTAGCTTGGTAAATATTTAACAATTATTCCATGAGCGCACGTTGGATATGAGATGGTAAATATTCAACAAGCGCGAATGGAGTGATTGATTAAATTCGGTACGCTTGTATACATGGACGTTATAGCTAAATTTTATTGGTATTTAAACACGGAGCGATTCTATATAACGAGGCTGAGGTGTTCAGCCTGTCAATCACAACTAAATCCCAACGGACGACCAATGCTCCCATTTGATTGGCTAATTCACTCAGGTCTAATTTAGCGCGTTGCCACAACATTCTGGGCGCTTGCCAAAAATTTCGAAATTTTCGAAACAAAGACAAATAGTATGGAAATTTCCTGGACAAAGTTCCAGAAAATCCGAAAATTGATAAACTTCCGAAAAGCGAACCATTCAACCAAAAATTTCGGGATGAAAGTCAAATGGGATGGAAATTCCAAGGAAAAAATTTTCGAAAATTTGGGTATACCTCACGAGGTTTTCCTCTTTTTCGGAATTTATGCAAATTCCTAATTTTCTACTCAGCACTAGCTAGTTCTGTTGGCCTCCATCACAGTGAGTTGGACATCTCACACAAGAATGACGTCGACGCGCATTCGATAAAAGAAACACGTTAGAACCTTTCTACTTATATGTTAATAAATACTAGCTACAGCTTAATTCGTGAAGAAAGCGTTTTATAAAAATAATGCCCAGTGGTGTACTTGTTTGCTTTGCGTGGGTTGGCTGGGAAATGTAAAAAGATTTATAACGCGTGCAGAACCATTGTGCGACTCATTAAAGTGGCTTACTACAGTTTTTTCGAGACTTAGAAGCGCGTGCTCTGTAAGACAGATTTTGGGCTATTTTTGATTTTACATTCTCTTAGTTTGCAAAAAAAAAAATATCTTACAGACTTTTATTTTACTTTGCATGAATGTTAACTCAGACCCAATTTCCTATTCCTGACATTTTGAGGTGGGGTCATACGGGTAGTTTTTGAGAAAAACGTGACTTAATCTACTAGTGCCCAGTATCTGATTGGGTACTCGGTAGCTCATTTTGGCCATTTGTTTACCGTTAATTGTTCAAATTTCACATAGAATGGTAAAATTTGTCTGTTTCTCATTCAATTATTTTTTCCACAAGAATTGTCTTCGAAAAACTATTCACGTTGACTTCGGCGAATAATTGTTAAATATAACTTCTAAATTAAAGGTTACAGTATACCTTCAGATCGATAATTTTATTCAAACCTGGATTTTTGGGTCAAAATGTTGGTCGAAGAGTGATTTTTAAATTTTTAAAAAAATATATATATTGAAAGAAGACTAAATACTGGCGGAGAAATCGCGATTTCACGTTTTCCCGGAAATGAAAGTTTACCTCTTGATTGATAGTCTTATGAAGTTAAGTGCAATCAACCGAGACGACATTCCAAGGGATTGATCAGCCACCAAGCATCTTCCTTGGAGTAATTATTTTAGGTGTGAATAAACCTAGACCATGGAAATGTTCGTGGAACATTTCTAAGAAGCGAACTAAAAATGAAAATACAGAAATAACCGAACAAGCGAAAGTTGGCCGAAAGTTGAAGCTAAAGCTATGGGATCAAGCCGGCAAAAGATCGAGTCGAGAGCTGAGAAAGGCGCTGTAATGATAGTACATGTTCTTTCAGGCTGGCTTGCCTCTTCTTATTAAATTCGACGTGCTTTTCTCTAACATATCAGCTAAAGAGTTTTCGTCGAATCTGTCGTAAATAAACGAAAGGGCCCTTGCCATTTCGCAGGAAGCAATGACTCGATTGCTGGATGGATGTTTGTTCACCCTACACATATGGCAGTGATATTGGACTTGAAAGGCTTTCTTATCAATTAAAAATTATTTCTATCAACATCAGAATATCACTATTATTGTCAAGGGAGAAAGTGAAACGTGCCCGATTTCTAGGAAATCGTTATCATCATGCTCTCTCTAAAGTTTATCGGTTCATTTGAGGCTGCCGCGTTTCCTTTAGCTAACTTGTTTTTCCCGCCCAGCTGCTTTAAATTGCTTTCTAGCGGTCGTTCCCTTTCTTGCCTTCCACAATTTGCTCCAACAGCTTCAAGAAAAAAAAAACAAACAGCAAAAACAATTCCCTCTGCTTTGAGCGCAATGCGGAGCACTAGGATTGATTGAAGAATGAAGATTGCTGTCGTAAATTTCACCAGGAGACGAACGGAAGTTTACTTTCCAAGCGCTGATTTGCTCAGTTATCTGAGAACTTGTTGGCGGAGTTTGTTTGCAAAGCAAGAAATTTTTTTCAGCGCTGTTTTCTCAAAACAATATTTTTTTTATTAGAAGGAGACACTTTAAAGAGCTACTAGTCAAAGGGAATTTGTTCAATTGCCCTCAATCTTTTGACAGTAGCCGTAGTTTAAAAAATTAAAAGTTCTCTGGGAATTCTCGATTTTTGTTCGATCACACCATTATTTTTTTAAATCCTATTTCGAAAATGCTCTGTAACTTTCACTGAAATTGAATATGGCAAATCGCAGACACGTTTTTTTTAGCGCTTTGGGCCTAGAAACTGAGGGACACATGAAACAAAAGTCGCTTTGACATGTAACGTTCAAAAGGTAATTCGGGCGCTCGCATTCAGGAGTCGTGAAAAATTCGACAATTTATTTTACTTTAAACTTTTTGGTATACATGTAGTCTGATAGCCAGTCCTATAAGCTTTAATTTGATATAGGGTTTAGGTATCTACAGTTTAAACCGGGCGCGCTACAGTGATTGCACGCGTGACACCCCTGATATACTGAAACCATTATTATTTTTATTTTTTTTCTGGGAGGGGATGGGAGTGGGGGCACACGCAGCTTGACTATCACGCACTTGTTGGTTCTAAAGTTCTTTTCCAAAGTCAATATACAGCATTTTCAAGAATGTAAAGAAATGAAAGTTTTGTTTTATTGCCTCGAGGGTAAATCAATCGATCATAAAAAAGAATCAATGACGCGAAAACGTCTAGATAAAGAACAAACATTTTAGGAAGCTTTCTTGAAACATCATCTTGACGGGCAGACGTCATGCAAAATCTGCAAGTCAATTAACTCTTGCAAAAGCTAGAGCGAAGAATAGTGTAGATAGTTTAAACCTTAGACTCAGTAATAGCTGCTGATTGCTTGCATGCAAGGAACTATAAATCTCATTAAATTCGAAAGTAAGATTTAAACTGATTGAATATTATTCGGTGCTTGGCTTATTCGAATTCGTTTTCAAGAGAATTAGAATCACTGTGATGAAATCTTTCGTTAATTAATATGCATATGGAGTTAACAGATCGAAGATTAGTGTAGCGAATGCTAGCAACAGACAACTTTGACATCGTTAAGAAAACGTCCAGCACATTTGAGGGAAATTGATTGAACTCAGTCTCATGTATGCTATCGACAGAAAGACAGCCAGCCAGTGCTTAAAAGTTCATTAGTCTCGTCTTCGATATAAGCGTAAGCTATTTCCTATTTACAGATAACAAAACAAATCTCTCTAGCACCACGCCAAAAGACACTTTGAGTTGAATTACCAGTGTCGTTGCGAGTTTCGGTAAAACGACTCTAAACTCATTCGTTTAACGGTTTTTAAACCGACCCAAAGCAAATAACTTGATCAAGTTCTCGCCTTATACTTGGTAATATGGCTGACACAGTGGTCGGCGTGAGTAAAACTTCGCTGGTGTCCTTGGGTCTCAACAGAATACACGTGGTAAAATTTCGCGGACACCGTCTCGATACAACTCTCTGAAGGTCCGTTTACACAGGCGTTATTTGTCGCGGCAACCCGATACAATTTTTGTCGCAGCAAAATCGCATAAGTTTTAAACATGTTCGAAACCCCTGCGATATCGCTGCGACAAATCGTACTGAAAATCGCATCTGGTTTACACGTGCGATTTTGAAGTTGCAACTTTAGCGCGGCAAAAATTGCACCGAGTTGCCGCGACAAAAATCGCCTGTGTAAACGGGCCTTAAAAGGTTGCCGGCAACGACATCCCTTAATTAATGGTTTTTCACTTAACTGCAAAATTCAGCTAATTGATTTCACTGCCTTCAGAATGAATCACCCTCTGATGTTGCTTTCGAGGAAGGCCACTTTTACTCTGGATAAGTACGGCAATGCCACGAAATTGTAATGTAGGAGCAATTTCGAATTCGGCAAGGAGCGATCCTTGCAAATTACGTGAGTGGACTAGTTAATATATGGATGGCACGCACATGTGCAGTTCAGTCTCATCACGCAAAATCACGGGATCAATCTCGTCACCAGGGATTCAAAACACGGATCAAACGTGGGCCTGTTCCCAGGCTCAGAATGAGTTTGTTTGTTTGTTCTTTTTTTAATTGAAACTCGTAACAAAGCCTAAATGTTAAGTTCTCTTTGCTGCAGAGGAACAAGTCAGTTTACCTTAAGCGGAAAATGCTAATAGCCTCCTGCTTCTTATAAGTGACTATAAGTACATAGGAAAACTCATCTAATTAATTGTTAAGCTTACTGAGCTGAGATGCGCTCAAGTGAGCTGTTCCTTATAATAGCTTATTAAAATCCGAGTCTTAACCTTAAAAAAAATTTAAATAAGTTCAGTGGGTTGGTATGGGCACTTAATGCATTCCATACACCCTTCTCCCAGAACTCTAGCAATGCGCGGATATCGTCCTTGAACCACACCCATCTGGCCATTTTCCCTCTTAGCCCACTGAAGTTGTGTATATGACCTTATATGGCTGTGAAGCTACACCCATTCACACATTCCCTTTCTTCTTACCCAAAGACAATGTAGAAAAGATTTCCAAATCTTGTCTTAAGTTGTTTATGACTGAGATCTCTAACATTCCTGGAACATTTGACGAGCCATGCATGACGGTCACGTGATAGTGAACAAAACAGATAAGATCCCCCACCCAGTCCTCAAAGACTCAAGGCAGCCTGTCCGTCATATAACACGCGGCAAATGTCACATCGTTGGTTCTCAGCCGCAGCGATAAGCGCTGTTTTACCGAATACTGTCTCAATACTGCGTCCCACACTAACCGAAGCGATTATTTCAACTATTTCAAAGCTCTCCACTCAGCATACAAAGATAATAAAATCAGCCGGCTGCCTCTTCCACAGGCTTTTCTTATTTTTTTTTTAAGCGATTGGGAGGCTGGGAGTGAGCAAATGGGTGCGACCGGGGACTGGTGGCTAGTGATGCGTAATCGTTATATCTTTTATTAGCTGTCACGCAGGTGCCTGGGGACAAGGCAGATCTGACAGCTCTGAACTAGAAGTGTTTCTTGAAAGAGAGAAAGTTTTGTAAAAAGGTAGACGGGAATTTGTTCCGTTTGAAAGAAGCATAATTCAAGCTAGCTAGATATCGGCTTTTATTATATAAGTACTGAGATTTACTCAGTGCAAACTCACCGAATAAAAACAGTCTCTCTTTGATGAGAAGCAAGCACATTGGTCGTACGATTTTTTTCACTAGTGAAAAATATCGTATGACCAATCAGAGACCTGATACGATTTTTTTCACAAGTGAGAAAATTCTTATCATGCGAAGTATAAATTGAGAGTGAATGTTTGCAACGTTCCCTTCTTTCACAATCGATTCACAAAATTAAAGCTTCAAGGTTTGCAGACATTAATAAATTAAGTGGAACAATTTATCGAGGACCACGAAAACGAAAATACAAGAAACGAGGAACGACCACAGTTCATTCAGCTAGTTCGGCCGCAGGTTATCAACAAGGCCAGCAAGCAATGTCGAACTTTATCCTTGCTGTTATTCATGGTGGTCAACATTTCTATCAGCAGCCTTAATCAATCACCGACCTTGGCAACTCCAAAAACTGAGATAAAGTCAACAAAGAGGTACAAAAGACTAAAAGTACTCGACTCGATTCAGCGTAGAAACCCTTTGTTAGTTTGAAAGCTTAAGCTTATGTGAGGTAAT
>JAEMPF020024176.1:10464-28536 GCA_022496165.2 Catalaphyllia jardinei
GCGCATCAACTTTAACGGGTTTCTTTTCGCGACGGGTGAGTTTGGTAGACTTTGTGCCACCTTTCCAAGATCGTCTGTGGTACATCATCTTGACATTGAAAGGGATTCTCTGCAACTGGATTCTCTTCTTGCTCTTCTTGTCCCTTTTCTGTGCGTGGTAATAACAATGGTGTTTCAACAGAGTGTTAAACGGACACTTCTTATGCTTTTTCAGAAATTTCAAAAGAAGTGGTTGTACTTTTCTAACCATCTTTGGCAAACGTAATGGCTTTCGCTTCTGTGCGCTAGGCGTTGCTGTTCTCAACACATCACGATTGCTTAAGGCTGTATCCGTGTTCTTGGCACTTTGGTCATCTCTTTTTTCGGCACCTTTTATCCCATCACTGTGTTCACTGGTAGCCAAACAGCTTCCTTGCAAAAAGATTTGCTGGGCGAGCTTGCGCGCTCCAGCCATACTCACAGGTGACGTTTGCATAATATGATTTTTAGGTAGCGTTTGGGAAAGATTTGATGAATAAAACAAAGTTGCACTTGGCAGAGAAACTTCATTCAAACGAATACCCTTTCTATTTTTCTTCGCTGCTGGGCGGTTACGCTGCTGTCTGTTATTCTGTTTTGTTTGGCTTTCACTTCGAATCCCGCGAGGATGCCTTTTTGTTTGTCCTGCTTTGGGTAGAACTTTTATTAGATATTCCCACGGTTTTTACCTAGCTTCGGCTTTGTTTTTTCTCCCGGAGACCTTGGAAGAGGATTTCTTTCTTTTTAATGTTCCCACGTTCTTTTCTATTGACATCGCACTTGATTCTTTCTCCTCGGTTACAAGAAAACATTTTTCGACCTTATTAGAACATTTTTCAACAGCGTTCTCTTCTATGTTCTCTTGAAGGAGAGGAGCGGAATCATCATCACAGAGGCGCAATTGCATGACGCAAGGCTGGGCAGATTCCTGAGATTTTCCACTACTTTCGTCAGAAAACAACAACGGGGAAACCTGAGTGGCAAGTTTTTCTACTGAACCACACTCTGGAGAGTTATCTGTATCATTAGAGACATTCCAAGCTACTCTTGCCTTCTTAGCTCGTGGTTGCTCGTTATTGCTAAAGTCCTCCATCTTCCGTTTCTTTTTGTTCTGAGGCAACTCTGCACACGCATCAAGGCCATGACTGCCTCCATCCATGTCAACAGGATCTGGAAATAAATGGTTTTCACTGTCACGCAACGAAAAAATAAATCGAAAACTATTCACTGAATAAAGTCGATAAAGTCAAGAAATTGTAATATTATAGGATCTACGTAAAGAAAACACTTCTCCAAGTTTTGAGTCTCTGCGTTTTTCCAAACTTCAGATTTTCGACGAAATGTTTTGCGCAAGTTTTCAGAACCCAGTATTAAGAGCTGCCATGTTGGTAGAGCTCTGCTCCACCAACATGCCTGATGAGGATGAAAATTTTCGAGATGATGTTGATGACAACATTGATGACGTCACATGAAAACAGGAGGCTTTGGGGTAGCTGAAACCACATTACCTTCATGAATAGACTGTATGTGGGTTTCACCTTCTTTACCTGGCACGTTGGGGAGATCTTCCATTATCTTCTGACTCTGAGAGGAATTCTCACGATGTCTTCTCGCACGCTTCCCTCCTCGTCTCGTTCTCCTCTTTAAAATAGTGCTTACCCTATTTTCACCGCCGGCCGACTGTATTACTGGCTTGTTGTGGAGTTGAGTGGCGTCTGCTGCTGTTGACAAAATACTCAAACGACTGATAGGATAACCAGCCACTTGAAAATAACACTTAGAGTTAACTTTGACAAACATGGACACATTCTGTAGCAAATGTATCATTAGGTCGTCTCCTATACGCTCATGAAGCAATTGCCACGCTCTCGATGTTCTCAAACAACTCACGATCGTGTTAGGATAGCTGTTCTGTATTCCAACAGTCCCAACCACTGTTCCTTTATTTCCATAGCCACTCAAAGCCTCAAACCCAAACGCAAGCACGTTTGTTTTTTTCGTTTGGCAGACATGCTCGATAACTCTGTTGATTATCTCCTTCAGAGTGAACCACTGTGTTTGTGTTGAGTTATATGACGGTATAGCTGATTGATCTCGAACTCCCACTATTGTTGATTTGAGGAGAGCGCGATATTCTACGGGATCGCGATCTTGGATGAGGCGTGCGGCTTTTCTCTGCTTGACTTTGCGAAGATAGCGAAGCAATGTAAAGTGTTCGACGTAAAATGACTCGATAACCTTGCGACTTTTGCAAACATGACTATTTTTCTCCTTCGTTCGGTTCGTCGCCATTTGCAATCAATTTCAGTCTATTCCCGCAATTTTTGCCTACGATGATTGAAACCGCTGACTGTATTGCTGACAGGCCCATATTGTTAGATCATCACATTTCAAAATGGCCATGAAGGGGGATATTTTCTTGGTCTTTCTTCTAAACACTGCCGCCTCTTGTTTTACTCTGATAAGTTGTGACGTTGTCGAAGTAAATCTTGGAGGTACCTGGATTGTTACAAACACAAATAAAAGCATTTCTGTGTACGGAAATGTTCCCGGAAATGTCCATACAGCACTGTACAAGAATGGAACTATAAAAGATCCTTACTTCCGGTTTAATGATGTGAAATATCGATGGATCGCTTATGACAACTGGACTTACACAAGGTCTTTGGAAGGTGTGAAAATATTCATCTCATTTGTTGTAATTTGTTTTACGTGGTAGTCAGTGACTGATATAATTACTTGACAGAGTAAATGTACATGTTTTTAAAACGCTTTTAATGTTAACAAGCAATTTGTTTATCCTTCCCTTAACCTCTCATGATTATACTCTTTATGCTAATTTCCTCTCCCTCCTGTAAGAGTGCCAGTCATGCATGCTTAACACGGGTCAACAGGGGTCAACAGGCAGCTGGTACCTTGCGGTTGCAGAATCAATGGGGCATGCCAAGGAAAAATGTTGCAATTTGACAGAAATGCTGTTAATGCCACAAAGTAGAAATTACAACAATATACCTGCCAACTCTCATGCCTTACTAGCTTAGGCGTAAGTCTCACACCTGCGGGTTGAAAACTTCAATCTCATGCCGGCTGACGTTTACGGGCCAATTTCTCATGCCTGATTGAAAAATGTGAGTTGTTGCCATCTTGCTTGACACAATTTCAAAAAATATATTAACTCAGACCCATGTAAGGAATGAAAACCATGTGAAAAATGAATAAGTGACAATACCTTCCTCACGATCTCTGTTTTTTGAAGTGAAAAGCACTGGGAGCGAGCTCACGTTTATAGGTGTCTCAAGACTTCGGAAAACTTCGGACATCTTCGGAAGCCTTTGGACTTCTACTGAAGACTTGGGAAATCTTCGGAAATGATTGTGTCGTCTTCAAAAATCCCAGCACTCTCAGGATACAAATCTCATGCTTATATCTCAGAAAAAGTTGGCAGGTATACAACAAGGTAACCGTTCTGCAGAGTGTAGTAGCAATCTTTATTTAAATACAGATAAAATTTGTCAGCTAAAAACTACTCAGAGGGGAATACTGCTTTTTTTCATGCGGTGTTTCAGTCATTTAAATCTTAACATGCAGTGTTGCTGCTAGCCCAGTAGCATGCACTCCAGTTTTTCATCCTTTTGGTTCACCACTGCCTCGCTTAAGTGGAGGGTGGGTGCCTGGGATATCCAGGGGCTTCCACTATGGCTAGCCAGCCCCTAGATAGAATACCGCTCCCATGGCTGGCAAATCCCCGCAACCCAGCCATGAGCTCCCATTCCAGGCACCCGTCAACACTGAATGAATCAGTGGAGGAAAAAAAAGGGAGAGTAGGGTGGGGGAATGTGGACAACTGTTGCTAGAAAAGCCCCAAAATGCTAGAGACTCAAAACCCAGTAGCGCGAGCTGCTAGAAGACACAAACCAGAGCAGTACGAGCTGCTAGAAGACACGAACCGCTACTTGATACACAAAGCAAACACGCTGAAACGAAGCTGAAACAAAGCTAAAAGGAACCATGTGGGATTGTGAGCCTGCACTTGAATACATAACCGCTGGCCAAGAAGGAACTCCCGCTAAGCTCGTGGCGGTTAACTATGTTAAATATCATTAACTAAATTTAACTGCTACTTTGCTTAAGCGGAAGGTGCCTGGGATATCCAAGGGCTTCCACTGTGGCCAGCCAGCCCCTAGATAGAATACCACTCCCATGGCTGGCAAATCCCCGCAACCCAGCCATGAGCCCCCATTCCATGCCAAAAGGACCCTCCAACCAGGCCACCGGCCTGGGTCGGAGAAAATGGCCCTGAACTCGCCAAAGTCCTGAAGCACCCTAGGCCAGGAAAAGGAGGGAAAAATACCGAAAACAAATGGAAGATACCTTAAGACAGTTGGCTTGCCATGCCTAGTGATAGTGTTGACGTGAGTACGAATGTACAGGTGGTAAGCATCACTTGAGCATCGACCAAGGGTTTTGATGAGATGATCCGAGATCTCCTGAGTGGCAGCTGAGGTGGCCGCAACAATACAGAAGCTGTGACCAGAAAAAACACCAGGAACTCTGGCCGAGGAGAAAATGGACCTAATGGAAGAAGCCACCACTGGTGACTTAGAGGAGTGCCATCTGAGAGGAGAAAAAGTGGGCCCTGAGCAGAGCCAGGGAAGTGCAAATACTGAGCTAGAACACACACTGGGCAGAGGTCTTGCCACCAGTACCAATGTAGATGAAACAGCCTTAACAAAAGGGGTATCCAGAAGCTCTGGGGATTAGACAGTGAGTCAGCTTGGATGTTGTTGACTGAGAGATGGGTGGCTGGGTCCAATGAAGCATTAACAGTAAACTTGGCAGCGCGAAGAAAACCAAAGAACCTGAGGCAACAGGCAGCCCACAGCATCGAATGGTTGTGCGCAGAGAGATCTAGTGAGTGACGAATAATCCGCATCAAGTCATTTGTGATGGGTTGACGTTTAGGCTGGTTTGAACCTTGGTGGTGCTTGTTGCCCCACAGAATGCTTTGTAGCTTCCGGCAGCCAACAAGAGGGTTGGGCAGGCCTTTGTCAATGTGAAGCGATCTAACAGCTGACAGGTAAACCTTAATTGAAGAATGGTGGAGAGTATCCACAAGATGAGTGCAGAAACGTGTGAGCGTTTCCTCACTGGCAGGAAGTGCTGACCCAGATGGAGGGAGGCAGTTATGCTGAATGCAGAAGGTTACGAAGCGCTGCTGAGCTGAAGAATAGGCCTGCTGTGTTGAGGCAGTAAGACCCTGAGTTAGGTAGAAACGACATTTGTCTGTCAGAGAAGATCCAAGTCCAAGACGAGTTGTAGAGGGATCATGGTCTGGTGGAAGGCTGCGTGAGGGGCCAGCTTACGAAAGCACTGAAACTGAAAATGAGAGAGTGCATCAGTGATGAGGTTGCACTTTCCCCTAACTGAGGAGGCTGTGAAAGAAAAGAAAAGGAGTGACGAGCTGCTAGGAGGCAAAGGTAACGAACCATCACCATTATGTCGGGGGCCCTCGAGGTGCCTGACCACAGGATTTCCACCACTGAGCTTTTGTCTGAAAGGAAATTGACTCTCTTTGATGACCAAAAGGGGCCCCATACATAGGCTGCAACCACAATGGGAAAAAGCGCCTTGTAGTCAATTGACTGGGAAGCCTGCAAAGCTAGCCAGGAGCCTGAGAACCAGTGATGTTGTGCCATAACCCAGGGAGCCTGAAGCATCTGATGAAACCTGAAAATCTGGGAGGGGAGCCCATTGCAGGTACTGAACAAAACTACAGCTGTTCCGTGAGTGAAAGGTCTCTCCACCAGGTGAGATCGAGAAAGAACTCCCGTTGAGGCGAATAGGATGATCATCATGAGGAAAGGCGCACAATTGGTTAATCATCCAGCGTAAGAAGGAGCGACCTTGGGGGACCGCCTTGCAGGCATGCTGGAGATGACCAACTAGCGACTCAAGGTCCTTTCGATTGCAGAAGCGCTTGCGCGACCTAATAGAACAGATGTACTGTCAAACTTGTCTTTTGGAAGACGAGCCTGCAAGAGTAACGAATTTGTCTGGGTGGAGAGGGATGCCAAGCTTAGAAAAACAATAGATGGAATTATCCAGATTGTGTTGACAAGTAAAAGAGTCAGGTGGTCCAAGGGTATGAAAGTCGTCTAAATAATGCATCAGGAAGGAAACATCATAATTCTGTTTTGCAATCCATTCAACAAGGTCTGCAACACAGGTAAAAATGAAGGGAGCAGGCCGAATGCCAAAAGGAGCAACCATGTCCACGTAATAGGCTCCTTGCCATTTCATGCCCAATAGCGGACAATCCTCTGGGTGGACTACTATGATGTGGTAAGCATTCTGAACATCAAATTTTGCCATCAGGGTGCCCTGCCCAAGTTGCATGATGCCTGCAATTATGTCGCCCACCTTCACGTACTGGAGGGGGTAATCCTAGCCAGCAATTCCATCGTTGACATTATGAGCAGCTGGGCTGGCGAGGCACCATTTACCTGGCTGATTGCATTTGGTGATAGCACCAAAGCGACTGACGTGGAGACTGTGAAAAGGAGGTTGAAGAAAAGGGCCTGCCACCCTACACAGTTGAACTTCCGTGTGCAGGTAATTGGCGATGACCTGAGGGTTGGCAAGAGCTGAAGCCATGTTTCCTGCTGCTGACTTAAGAGAAATATTGTGATTGAAGCCAAGGTGAAAACTGCGACGTAAACCCTGAATGATGTAGGTAGCTTTGTCAGGGTGTGGAAAGTTCAAACTGCAGTCTGTCCACCACAATGGGGGTAATCTGTCGAACTGGTTTCAAGGGACATGCAGCTGGAGGAGTGGGGGTGGAAACCTCTGAAGACAATGAAACTGGGAGATGGGGAGTCACAACGGAACTGGAGGAGAACACAACTGTAATGAACCAACATCAACCAAAGGAAATGATGTGAAGTTATATACAGGAGTGGTTGGGCTCAGAGAGTCAGCAGTAGCGGTGCATGGAGGGCGGTGGGGGCATCAGATGATTAAATGGTCTCCATTGCATGATTCACATGCATGACAAAACCGTCACTGCTCGGGCCAGTGACAACGCCCCTCGTTCCACGAGTGGCAGTATTGGCTAGAACGAGAGTTGCCTGATGAAGCAGGTGCCACAGTAGATGAAGAAGCTGGCAGTGGTGTGGGGCCTAGTGAAGATGATGAAGCAGATGGAGTTCTAGTATGGAAGGTATACAGATCAGCATTCATGCGAGACCAATCTGTAGAACCCGTGTCCGCCGCTTCCTTCCTGAATGCGATGGGGCCAGCAGCTTGTACTGAGAGAGGTCTGTCCAGCGGGAAGGAAAAGAGTGGCAAAACACCAAACAAAAGATTGAGAAAGCCTCTATTCAGGTCACAATGTCCATTATTTCAACGACCTGCTTCTTGGTAGCAGTAACTAAAAGCTTTCCTTCCAGGTATGCCCGGGGTTCTACATCTTGGGCCTTGATATTGTCCGACAAAATATCAGCGAGTTCAATAAACTGTCCCCCAGTAATTTTTGCTTGTAGGGAATGGGAGTGTACCCTGGGCCTATCAGAAAAGCCACTACAAGAGTGGGCGGTGTGGAAGAAAATACTGAAGTCCCACCAGAAGAGCCCCCGATCATTAAAGGCGAGAACGTGGTGCAAGTGGAGGAAGGTAGATAAGACACCACGGCTGGGGAACCCAAGGTGCTGTGCGTAGAATTAAAGGATGGAAGAACAACAAGCATACCTGGCGGTGTAGAAGACTGGCTGTGAATGGTGGAGGGCAGAGACGATGGCACCGATATTGAATTGGACACTGTAAATGAACCAGTTGACATGACCAAACTCTCCCCCATGTTCTTGTGAAGTAACGATAGAAGAGCGGGTAACGAGTCCGCCAAGACCCTCGAAATTGCCTGCAAGAGAGTGTAGTTGTCTGGCAAAGGAACACTGAGGGAGGAAGGTAACGTTGTGGTGACAGTTGAGGTGGAAATCAAAGATGTCGAGCTGGAAGGCGAAGCAATGGGCGGAGTTAAGGTAGACATGGTATTGTTTGTTACCCTCGGCATCGTACACTTTGAGGAGAAAAAATTTGGGATGAACACGGACAACCATTACTTGAAAAGCCCCAAAACGCTAGAAGACATGAACCACTTCTTGATACACAAAGCAAACACGCTGAAATGAAGCTGAAAGGAAGCTAAAAGGAGCCATGTGAGCCTGCACTTGAATACATAACCGCTGGCCAAGAAGGAACGCCCGCTAAGCTTGTGGCGGTTAACTATGTTAAATATCATTTAACTAAATCTAATGGTATTCGGTAAAATGAGGTCCTTCATGGTACTGTAGAATTCCAAAAGTAACTGCCCCCATTACTTTCGAATTTTGCCGGCAAAAGGGGTCGCTACTTACCGGTAGCCGTTACTTTTGGGTAGCCATTATTTTCGGACAGGTAAAAGACGTTTGTGACTCGATTTGGTCTCAGATTTGTAAAAAGGGCACATATTATGAAATTTAAAAGTCATGTCATTTCGGCATATTCCTACAATGTAACATAACCAGATGAACAAACAGTAAACAGAACAGACTACCTTAAGCGGTACGCTATACATACACGATTACTAAGACTGCACAGTACATTTTGACTCTTCACTGACAAATTAATTTCATTAAAGTATTGCAGGATTCATAAGTTTCACTCACAGATTAACTCATGCACAAATGATTCTTTTAATGTTCTCCAGTCAAGCACATGCATGTGCTCCAAGATAATCTGAGAATTTTTACAAGTTGTAGTTTTCTAATCTGTATACATTGAAAGATAATCGCGGTTTCATGACAAACTTTGGCGTTTTTCTTGTTTGAGTTTCTTCCCAAAGAAGAGATATTATTTGTATTTTCTTTGTTCCAGTTGAATATGTTATGTTAAATACGGTAACGGTACTCTCCTTAAGATCGCTTTGTAAGCCAACGGAAAGTAATGCTTGAAATGAACACTAATACAACAGTCACAATAGTGTTTTGTTACTGTTTTGGAGCAATCTTTTAAAGTGCCATTGGAGTAATCTTTTAAAATGCCATTGATTTTGGGGGGCCTTTGCTTTCGGGGGGACCGTTACTTTTGGGATTTAATCGGAGGGCAAAACATTCTGACTTTTGGGTAGCCGTTACTTTTGGGGCCCCGTTACTTCCGGAATTCTACGGATTGTGGTACCGTTTATTTCTGCTCTCCTGTCTCATGTGGGTCAATACACTATGCAAACAAAACACAGTAAGCTCATTAATAACTACTTATTAATCAAGAGTGAGATCTTTACGAGAAAATCTCAAACCGAGACCTTTCTGTATTTACGGAGAAATACTGGAACGCTGAGGATTGAGATTTTCCAGAAAAGACCAAACATTTGAGGTTAATAAGTTGTTTATTTTATGGCTTTTTGCTCTGCTTTTGCAGGCCTGTAATTGGCATGTGGGAGTTGCAGGAGAATAATGCCCTGAAATTAGCTAATCAGAGTGCATGTCATATTGGCTACAAATGTAAAGGTTGATAAGTCTTTGACCTAATGGAAAATAAGTGCACAATCTCTGACAGTTAAACTACAACCTGATTGCTTTTGCGTCCAGTGAGAACAGAAGTAAGGGACAGGCTAGCATGGAGTCCCTGTGTGGTTTTGTGGTCCCTGTGTTTGCATTATAACCTCCAAGTAACTTTACCCTTGAACTACTAAAACAACCAAAATACCCTGGACATGTGGTGCATATGTGCTTGAGATAAATAAACATGCTAGATGGATGCAAAGCTCTCGATTACAGTAGGTTTACCTGACTTGAGCCTGTTCCAATTGAAAACCAGTACCTGGGCAGTGGTCAACTTCAAAACACACATGTCCTCAAATGCAGAGCTCTAAACTTGACCTTGTGATATGGTCACATGATACTGGCCAGTGAATACCTTGTTTTGACATTTGTCAATTGACTATTACTGTACATGGATGTCCAATAGATGTATGCTGTAAACCAAGGCTGCATGGTGCAGTCAATCTATTAGCTAAAAGTATGGCTGCCATCTTTGTCGTTGTCGACGTGCCCCCATGAGTAATACCATTAGCCATGATAACCATGATAAAATCAATAAAAATTCATGGATTTCCTTTTCTTTCCTAGATGAGTATGGTGCTCTGCTTGGCGGCCCTTTGGGCCTCCAGAGCTCTTCTAAATGATTGTCTATCAGTGTGCATTATAACCCTGATCTGCAGTCTGCATTTTACCCTCATTCTGTAATTTATCCTGGTCTGCAATCCTTTCCACACTGACTGTAATTACATAGATTGTTACATCAGTCCTTGTCATTCATGTCTGCATTTAAGGCTGCCTCCAAAGAAAGCCACCTGCAACTGTCCTTCAGCAATTTTACAGCCTGCCTCAGTTTAACCCAAACCTGCCCTGGCTTATTATTTCTGACATTGGTATCTTGACTTCTTGTGCTGTTGGGAGTAACCACAGGGTTTTTTTTAACACTGTGAACTTGCTAGCCTTTAGCACAATCCTCAGCCTGGCAAGCAGGGTGCTGTCTTGTCTGACCTCTATCCCACAGACCAATCCAGCATGGTAGGACTTGCCGGAAGCAAATATATATGGCTTATTGTAGCATGGTTCATAGCAGCATAGCTCTGGGGGTTGTACAATGTAACAGTCCATAAGCCTCTTCACTTGGCTTAGTAACAGCCCAGGGTGTGTGGGGGGGGGGGTACTTAACAAAGTTTAGAACTAGGAGGCCCCGTCCTGAGGTCCAACCCCTTACCCTTTTATATACCATTTTGGCAGAAAAGGTACCCCTTTTATATACCTTTCATTGAAAAAAGGTACCCCTTTCACATAGCTACTTTATTAAGTCTTGCTCTCATTTTTATGTAGTGCTTAATAAATAAACTGATACAACCACAAGGAGCATCTATTTGAAATATTATAATAAATTAAAGGCCTTTTGAAATACCTAAATGACTGATTTCCATACCCTTTTATATACTTCAACTTGTGAAATACCTAACCTTTTGTATACCTAAAGCCTGAAAAAGGTACCCCTTTCGGGCAAAGCTTCCCCGTATAGGCCATTATAGGGAGTACCCCCCCCCCCCAGGAATAACAGAAGAGGAGATCCTTACACCTGTCCCTAAATCTAGCTATGTGAACTACCACTGTCTTATGTAAGCTTAGCTTCTTTATACTGCAAGTTTGGAAAAGTGGTAGTCATTTACTATAAATTGTATTCATTTACTTTCTCACAGTTTCCAAAGATATCACATCCAAAAGACAGATTCTCTTGGTTTTTGAAGGACTGGACACAGTTGCTACAATTCTGGTGAATGACATCCCAGTTGGCGCTTCAAAAAACATGTTCCACAGATATATCTTCGACGTTAAAGGGGCTCTTAAAACTGGTGTGAACACTATTAAAGTACACTTCACCTCAGCAGTGTTGTATGCTAAGGGCCAGGCTAAAAAGTCTCCATATCGTGTACCCCCACAGTGTCCAGTCCCTGTGCAACGCGGAGAGTGTCATGGGAATTTTATCAGAAAAGAGCAATGTTCCTTTAGTTGGGTGAGTGGCAAAATCTTATTTCTTAGTCATGATAATAGCAGGTTATGTTTCTCTCGATGTGAATTTCAAATGAAAAGAAGCGAGGGTAGAAGATTTTCCTTGTGTAAGAGCCATTGGAATCTTTGTCTGCACTTTTAAACATTGCATTTCTTTCTAGTTATAGAAACATGCGGAAGTTTGGGGCAATGAAAAATGTTGTGGAAACACAAGTCTTTAGGTGATTATGTTTCTACAGCTGAACTCTTGGACAGTGTAAATTGGTGTCACTGTCATGGTTTACTTTGGCCCTCCAATGTTAGCAGCTGTTGTTTTCGTTTATGCTCCCTTTTCAAAATATGTTACATCAAAACTGCTATATTGTGGTCTTCAAAGTAAGCTCTTCATGCTCACAGTCCCCTCTGACTATATTAAGTTCCCCAAGGGTTGAAAATAGATAAAATGGCTTTGAAACAGATTTAAATAGCATGTTTTGAAGGGTTGAATTTTACCCCAGAGTTGTAATTATTGGTTGTCAAAAATTTAACCAGTACTCTGCAGTGCTACTCTGAAGCTCATGGTAAGTTAAAAACAATCCTTGTCTCTTGACTATTTTTACCTTCTTTTTTAGGACTGGGGACCAGCCTTTGTTCCACAAGGGATATGGTATAATTAATCCTGTCATTTTGCTATGTTAATATTTCACAATTATTCCGTACGCACTTGTTGGATGTGAGATGATAGATAGCCAACAAGTCGCATAGTGCCAAGTTGTCTGTTGTGTTGGTGTCCACCAGAAACATCTCCTTGCCTTTCTTATATATATATTCCCTAAGTTGTATCTTTGAAAGCAAAGGAGCATTAACTAACGGTATTGTGGTGCTGAGTTGAGTGCTTTGTGGACAATGACCACTTGGCTTGTGATCTGTTTTGACTGCAACCACATCCCTGCTGTAGATGTATGTGTCAAATTTTTCACACGCGAAAACAATAGCTAACATTTCTTTCTCAATCTGTGTGCATAACACATCTCTGCTGATGTCAGAGCTCTGGAGGTGTAAACTACAGGCCGTCCATTCTGCTATAGTGTGGCTCTTAGACTTGACTTTGATGCACCAAATTGAAGTGTAACTTTTGTCACTGAGGTTGTAATGCAGGACCGGGGTGCAAGTGACTGCTTCCTTCAGTTGGCTAAGGGCTGTGATCTGTGCATTTTTAAATGTTACATATTAATTATGTCAGATGATCCTCACATTAGTTATTAATTTGTTTAATCTACAGGCGGAATGTTTCTCTTCAGGCTTATGATTCAGCTGTTATAAGGGACATGACAGTAACACCAACTAAAGGTTCTTTCACTGTATATCTTAACATTAAATTTTGTTTGGTTCAATTGCTAACCTTGGATTGCACTGTACACCCTTATAATAGTTATTGTTTCAAGTAATTTTGAGGATAATTGGAAAGGATATGGTTTTTCATAGTTAACATTGCTAGCAATTATGATCAGAAGTTCTCTGACCTAATATCTAGTCCTAGCCAGGGACATTGTGTTGTGTTCTTGGGCAAGACATTTTCCTCTCACAGTGCCTCTCTCCAGCCAGGTGTATGAAAGTATAAATGGGTACCAGCAAATTTGATGCTGGGGGTAGCCCTACAATGGACTGGCATCCCATCCAGGGGGAGTAGAAATGTCCCTAGTTGCTTCATGTTCCAGCATTCCAGCTTGATGGACCACTTAGCCCATACACAGACTTAACCTTTGTATGTACCTGGCCCCAGTTGTTCGAAAAATGGATAATGCTATCCACCGGATAAATCACTATCCAGTGGATAGCCTGGTTTGTTTTGGAAACACTTATCCGCTGGTTAGTGATTTATCTGCTGGATAGCGTTATCCGGCCTTTGAACAACCGGGGCCTGGTTGTGACTCTTATGCAAATATGGTTACCCATGCACTGTTTTCATTTATTGAGATAATTTTCTCAATGTTACACAGATGGCAACTCATACCTACATAAGGAAATGAGTTTCAGTTTCTCTGTCAGCTTACTGAGCCCTGTAGCTGAAGGAAAGTGAATCACCTTAAAGTTATGATAATATCCTGGGGCGGGGTGTGGACTTGCATATGAAAGGGGAGGGAATGCTTGTCGTAAATTGTGAATTAGCCCCTAAAGGAGACCGATCTGGGCATGGTCCAAGCTTCTTTTGACCCCTAAAAGAGGCCATGTTAAAACACAGACAAATGAATTGAGTCAATAAAACAAATTAAAAATATACACATTATAAATACCTAACTGCAGACAGTACTGTTTTGGCCTTCTGGACCTCATCAGTGCAGTACTGATGGTAGGATGGAGGCGAACCGATATGGTCACCCCAAACGATCCCACACTTATGGTATCGTCTAAGCCCTGCCAGAGTCCTCAAACGAGGAAAAAAACTAGTGAGCATGCATATATTTTTATATTTCTAGTTTTTTATGGTTGCAAGAATTGAATTCATTGTTTAATTTTGATTATTTGAAATCTTGCTACCATTAATAACTATAATTATTGGTCCTCTCAGAGTTGAGCACTCCTTAAAAATTTATTCTATTCAAGTACAAGAAGTATGTTTATATTTCTTCATGTGCAACCCTAAATGAGACCTTCATGGCTAAATATAATGGTGTTTTGCCCAGAACAACCTTAGTGAGACCAAAATCTGAAATTTACACCCCTAAGCGAGATGATGAGGATCCCTGTCACTTGCATATGAAAGTGGGCCCCCCCCCCCCAGGGAGAGAAATTGATATATTTAACTGAAAAATTCTGAGTTGCTCTCTTTCAGGTTCCGCAAATGTTACATGGCAGTTAGTGGTAACAACGTTTATTGATGCAGCTGAAGATGGCGTGACTGGTACTCTCTTTCTCAGCCTTCCTCAGATGTCACGTTCTCAGAAACTTCCCATTAAACTGTCACAAGGTTTACAGAAAGTTTCTTTACCAGTCATGTCTTTTACTGAGGAAGATCGTGTAAAACCTTGGTGGCCTCAGGGTTATGGGAAACCTAATTTATACACTGTTAAGGTAATAATTATATCAGTTAACAACAGGCTTTTGTAAAATATCTTTAAAAAGCCTGATGTTTGCCATTCTCAAGATTACTTAAGATGACATTTAGAAACATAGTGTGTTGGCTAGGGTCTTTATCTTGAGTTCTCGCTCTCACAATGCAGTGGCGGATCCAGACCTTGAGCTAAGGGGGGGGGGGAGGCTTGATTTACTTGCCCTGCTGGCCTTTTTCCCTTCAGTCATTTCTTCTTTTTTTAACTAAAATAAGGGGGGGTGCCCTCTCTGTCCATGTGTACATATATCAAATGGTAAGTTAAGTCTACTTATGAGCCAAGTGGCTCATCAGGTAAGAGCTTATCCTGGTTTCAGTAGCATATCAAAGTGATTAGGAGTATTTCTACTCCCCCCTGGATGGGATGCTAGTCCATTACAGGTTTACCACCCAGAATTAAGTTTGCTGGTACTAGTATGAGAGAGTGTCTTGCTTGAGAACACCACAGTGTTCCTGGCAAGGGCTTGAACCATGACCACTCACTCCAGAGGCCAGTACACTAACCATGAGGCTGCCGCACCTCCAACGACCGGCAAATTTCATGCAAGGAGGTAACCCTGTGATGGACTAGTATCCCATCCAGGAAGGAGTGCAATACTCCTCATAACTTCATGCTACAGACACTGGGACAAGCTCTGGCCTGATGGCAACTTAAGGTTCCAAGACAGCCTTAACCTTTCGTTTTACCCTATGAACAGGTGGTGTTTGTGAGCTCCTCTGGTAAAGAGCAATCAAGTGTTAGCCGTAACATGGGCTTCAGAAAAGTCAATCTTGTACAGGAGCCAATAAAGGGTGCTCCAGGTTAGTAATACTGTTTAAATTTTTTACCATCTGGTGAAAAGGATTAAGTCCTCATTGCAGCAAAGTGTCCTAAAAAGTCAGCAGTGTATCAGCTGTTCTAAGCTGCTATTGTTTTATCATTGTAGCATCTGTTATAATTGTTTTAGGGCTAGGGGCATTGTTTATGTTGTTTTTTCTATAATGTACTCTCAAAGGGTAGCAAGCCATTCATGTGAGACCTTACGAGAGCTGCTACATGACCTCATAGTGTCAGAGCTTGTCTCTAAGAGTCATATTTCCTAATCTTTCTAGACTGCTGGCAGTCTGTTATTCTCTTGAAATTTCAGCAGGGATTATGAGGAGAGACTATTTAGCCTAAAGGAAAAAAGAAGAAAAACGGCTCGACTTGGCTCGCCTTCTTCCCTACTTGGCCATACTGCCATACCGCTCTTTTGTATTCTCGATGACTAAACACTAGTCTAAGCCCAGGCGTCTAAGTGACTCTTAGAGAAAAAACTGGCTGCAAGCAGACTACAGTATAATCTCTCCCGTCAATCTCTCCTGAGGTTATCCCTCAGTATTGAAGTTCATTAACCATAGCACTTCTTGGTGGAGGAAGACACTGTGACTGAGAATAAAGTATCTCGCCCAAGAAAACAGTACAGTACACCCTCAGCTCCAGGGCATGTCAGGGCTCAACTTTCAGGAAAAAACCTTAGGGCCAGCTGGCCCATTAGTTTTCAGATTTAGTCACCAGCAAAAGTGTTTGAGTCAGAATGAAAAGAATAGAAAGGTTGTTGCCAGTGAGAAAAGATTTGGTTGCATTGGCAACCCCAGCTGTTGCAACATCGAGCTCTGCATGTCCCAAGCAACCACTCTCCCATATTTTCTCTATTTTTTTTTTTGAAATTATGTAGTTCCTATTCACCTCTGGGTTATTGGAACCATTAGTGATATTGTTTCTGTTTCAGGACTGGGGTTTTACTTTGAGATCAATGATTTACCAATCTTTCTTAAAGGAGCTAACTGGATTCCAGCAGGTACACTTGAATCAAATTTAAAATAACAGGTTTTCCTTAATCCTTTTAACCATAATTACGTAGAGATAGGATAAGATAACTTTATTCAGACACGGTAAACTCATCAAAATTATTACAAATTATACAACGAATAGGAACTACATTATTCTAAAATTACTCTAAATAATCAATAAAATATATAACTATGATGTTAAATGACAAAATAAAACCGGCTCTACATGAGTGCTGCGTGTAAAAACTGTAAATTGAACTTGATAAAAAGAAACGCTCGGAACCAGCCCGAAATGCTCTAAGGGAGTCAGTCTGCCGCAATGCGATTGGTACACTATTCCAAAGAACTGCTCCAGAATAGCTGAAGCTATTTGTCATATAGTTCGTGTGTGGCTATGGGATAGCTAGTTTGCCCTCTGTATTCCTTAAGTGTAATCAGAGACGCTACTACGGTCAACAAAATAATTTAGAATTAAGGTAATCGGGTACCATTCTTCTACAGTATAATTGGCCAGCAATGTATGCAAATGGCTACAGCTTCCTAACCGTCTGAAAAAGACCCTCTGTGCTTATTGTATGCCTTAAATTAATGGTAAATAATAGATTGTTTTTAATGAATAAGTTTTCCAGCTTGGACACAACAGGGCACTCAACAGGACAAAAAAAATAGAAAATTCAATGAGCCTGTTTGTTTCTTTTCTTTGCGCCTCTAACCTCATCATCAATGCGACAAGCTTGTGGCAACTGTGCAACATGAATTTTTTCATGTAAATCTGTGAAATTGTAGGTTTGACTTACATAGCGAATTTGTGTTAAGTAACTTATCAAATAATTTTAGAAATTTGTCCTTGTGAGGTAACACGTAAGCTGTTGAAAGCCGTTACATTTTGTTTTTTCCCCCCCCAGATGCCTTCGAGGACCGTGTAACAAGCTCAGTTCTCAGGAATCTACTGCAGTCTGCTGCAGATGCAAACATGAATGTCTTGAGGAACTGGGGAGGAGGGATCTATCAACATGATGAGTTCTACAGCATAGCCGATGAATTGGGGTATAGTATAAGGGTGAAAATGCGTTTCATGAAAACATTTTGGTAGACAATCCAAAGCTCTGCATTGTTTATTTACAAGGTTAAGTATGAATACGAGGAAAGTGGCTCATTAGGCCGGAGCTTATCCCAGTTTCAGTAGCATGAAGCAACTAGGAGTATTTCTACTCCCCCCTGGATGGGATGCTAGTCCATCGCAGGGTTACCCCCCAGCGTTAAATTTGCCGGTACCCATTTATACACCTGGGTGGAGAGAGGCACTGTGAGAGTAAAGTGTCTTGACCAAGAACACAACAGAGTGTCCCTGGCCAGGGCTCGAACCCAGACTGCTCCCTTACAAAAGCAGCCGAGTTTACCAAGAGTGGCATTCATGACTACTCTGCATTGCCACTGGTTTCCATTTACAGCCTGCCTTTTCCATGATTTTGTGGAATCTTAAATAACTTTTCGTTATTTGCTCTGTAGATTACTTGTGTGGGAGGAGTTCATGTTTGCCTGTGCCATGTACCCTGCAGA
>JAEMPF020024177.1:0-7500 GCA_022496165.2 Catalaphyllia jardinei
CATCTGTGTTATATTTTAACTTTCTATGACTTCAGAATTGCAGTCCTCCCTGACTCAAAATAAAATTCCCCAACTTTTCCCTGATCTTAAAGAATTCCTTTTTTCCCAAAACATTTCCTCAAGTCTGTTAAGGACTGCAAGTGCTGTTATTTACATGGTGTCAGAGATACATCAACACGTTGATATTTAAGAAAGAGCCAGCATTGAATAAGTGAACCTCATCGGAGAGTTACTCCAAGAATCCAGGGCCTTTTTTTTCTCAGGCCAAGGCCCTGCTGTATAGCTAAGGGTGGCAGGTGGCTCTAGGGACAGAAACAGGGGCCAGGGAGAACTAATCTTTGGGGGGGGGGGTGGATTGTGAAAGAGAAAAGTACAAGTATACAGGCACTCCTTAAGTACACAAATGCTGATTATTAGTAACCTGATTATAATTTTCCAACATACATTCATGTTAACTTTACAAACATAGTTACCAAGTATCAAAAACATGATTGTTTTGCATGCAGTAAATTAATGCACATGCAGATCAGGGTTCGAACTCTTTGAGCTCTTCAAATTCCATGACTTTTTCCATGACCTTTTCAAGTTTTCCAAGACCTTAAATTTAGCTGTCAGTTTCAAAAATTCAAAACATTTTTTGACCTTAACACACAAACTCTGGCGTTTACTGAAATGCGTGCCATTTATGCTAGTAATTACTCCTGTCTATTTTACACTGTCCTTGCATTGTCATCTGCAGTAAATAATCTATCAAACAAAACTTCAACGACTTTCAAAGACCGACAATTAAATTCCATGACTTTCCAGGCATGAAAATGAAATAATTCTTAAGTTCCACGACTTTCCAGGTTTTTCATGACCTGTATGAACCCTGCAGCACTTTGGCATAAAGCGTGATCCTGTTGAACTTGTTTACCACTTATTACTCTCTAATGAAACATAACATCTTGGTCTTGGTAAATATTCTTATCATTTTTAATATTACTGTTTCTTTGAAATAAATAAAATCTGCACACTTTGATATTTCCTAGTTGAGAAATAAATTTCATATATGCATATATTCTCTAGGAGACCATTTTTTCATAGGCCTTATGGCGGTTTTCGACGCCATCTTGACAGGTAGGCAAAGCGGTCAGAAATAACAGTGTTTGTATTGGAATCCGATAACTTAACTTCTCCCAAAATTGAATTTTACACAATTTGAGAATCAAAACGTTAAAATACTAGGTAGAAGACTGCATTCACCAAGTTTGAAGGATGCAGCTTTCCTATAAGTCGCTGAACTAATTTTCCATACATTTGTCTATAAACCTTTTTCCGGCAAACTGCATCGACGTAGATGTTTGTCTACCCAGCCAAATTTACAGACAAATGTATGGAAAATTAGAAAAATTAACTGAGCGTCTTCTAGCCAAGTTACATCCTTCAAACTTGGTGAAAACAATCATCTACCTAGTATTTTAATGTTGCGATTCAGAAATTGTGTACAATTCAATTTTCGAAGAAGTTATTTGCTATCGGATTCCCATACAAACACTGTAATTTCTGACTGCTTTGCCTACCATCAAGATGGCGTCGAAAACGGTAATAAGGCCTATTCATTAGTACTCTAACTTGGGACTTATACGTAAGCTCATTCAGTGCTATCTAAGTTAACTTTTTCTAACAGCTAGAGTATATCTGATTCCATTTTAGCTTGCAGTACATATAATTCTTTGTTCACTTTTTTGTTTGACCACAAAACTGCACAAAGTCCACAGGCTATAAAACTCCCACCAAAACACTCTAAGAATTGTAACGATTGTCCTAAACATACAGAGGACAGAATTGCACAGAACAAGGCCTGAAGTGGCCAGGAGGCTGCAACAATTGTTGGCTGTACCTGCATGTTACACCATGAGAGAAGCAAATAACACATGGTGGAAGTAATGAATATTGCATAAACTAAACAGTAAAAGGCTTCTCTGGACAAACTTGTAAACTTCTCTGGCTGTTTGACATAGATTAACGAAGCAAATGCTAGAAAAACAGTAGCAAACAAGTAACTCCAGGCAGTTACGGCCATAGGCCGAGTTTTCCATTCTGAGTGAGGTTGGTTAAATATATATTTCTTCTGTATTATGAAATACACAGCAGTGCTTGAGGTTTTGGCAAAGAGACAAACACATCCAAGAAACTGACTGCCAACAGACGAACCACTCACTAACCAAGAGTCTTCTCTGGAATTCCTCCTAAATTTTCCCACAGTCATTGTGACAGCTCCAGTAACTGCTAAAAGTATGCCCAAAATTTTTGCCCAGCCATGTGATTTTGTTAGTCTTGGGGGTGGTTCTACCCCGGATATCATTGCTAAAAGAGCACTCCAAACAGGAACTGCCGGTTGAAACATGGCAGCCATGTTGGCTGTTGTTAAGTACACACCCAGGAGATAAAGCAACTGGGTAGTAAACATGCCTGTGAGACCAAGAACCATGAGAAGAGGGATGCTTCTATAGGAAAAAAGATAAAAACAACATGATAGCGTTTTATTAATAGCTAATACATTGCGTTGAGGGACAACAGGGCCATTATAAAAAAACATTGTCAGCTTTTTTTCGCATTCTTGAAAGAAATCTTACGTCTCCTTGACAATCAATCAAATTTGAAGACACACGTACAATATTAAAATTATATGTCCACCCATTTTCAAAGAACGACTTTTTTTCCAATTTATCAAGATCAACATAACTTATATAAAGAAAACAAAATTTGGTTCACTTTGTTTACCTCAGAGAAGGTATGCTAACTTTTCCTTCCACGAGAAACGCCGTTAACAACATCAGGGGAAAGGCTCCGGCGTCACGCAACAGACAAAACACAAGAGGGTCTGCTTTGCTACCCTTGGCAAACTTTGAGACGATCACACCATAAGCTCCTAAACCGAGCTGAGCGGTGACCAAGGCACACCAAACTCTTAACGACATGTTTAATCTACTACCGTCTACGTTGAACACCGTATTGAGCCGCCATCTTGAAAAATAATGCCACATCGGAGCGGGAAAATAAGAGACCCTGGGAACGAGGTGAGCACGAAGTTGCCTTTTAACCCCTGGGGTTAACCCCTGGGATAAGGACTCGCTCGGGGCATAGTCCACAATTTGTAACTGGAGCGAATGGTAATCAAGAAAATTTCTCCTGAATGGCGGGATTTTTTTCTAATTCAGGTTGAACGCATCTAGACCAAATAATGCGCTTGCTTGAAGTGTGAATGACCTTTAGGTTAGCAAAGCAGCCAAGTCGCTGTTGTAGGTGAAACAGCTGTCTACGGTTGCAATTGTTGGCTTTCAGTTTGGACTCTATCATGACGTTGCCCCGTTAAGCCTTTTACGTAGTATCAGCCTTGCAGCAATGTTTGTTACTTTCTAGTTTTGGCTGATCAGATCTTTTACAGATCCTGCGTTCACAGGCAGCATTTTCGTTTGCGGGCCTTTGCATCAGGCATCGTAATCCCCAGAGTTCCGCATGATTTCACTCATGACTAATCATTAGCGACAAGCAGTTCATTTGTCGTTCATTGCTTTTTAACTAAGGGAGAAGATAAACAAAGAAGTCAATAATCATTCTTTAGTATTTTAAAGTTCTTGGTTTGAGCCAGTATACTGTATATGATATTTGGTACAGCCGATGTTTTAAATTCTGTACGTTTTGACTTAAATTTTCGTTTCCACGAGGTCCCACCGAAGGCAACCGGTGTGTTCATGGTAAGTTCAGCCGTCAGCTTCTACTTAATTTTCCACTGACTTTACTTACTTATGGACTTCTATTGCAGAAATTGAACTAGAAAAGAAATTTGCGGCTTCTATATTCGACTGTCTTAACTGAAATGTGACGCCACTGTTTGGGATGATGCAAAAAAATGAGCTCCGCCACATTTTTTTATATTTTCTCTATATCTGAGAATATTGTAATGATACACAGCTGATGCAAATTGCGAGAAATCAGAATTTGGGTTAAAAGAAAGGAAAAAAACATTAAAAAAAGTATATGAAAAAGAGACCCCGACCTCGACCCCGGCCCCGCGTTTTACTGACACCCCTATTCCCTATTCCCTATTCACGTTTACAGGAATTGTTTTTATTTACGTTTTTTGCCAGTGCTTTTACAAAAATTGTTTTATTTTTCTGAAATAAAGAAAAGCTGAAGCTGGTCGTGGTTCGAGTAATGCGGTCGACCACTGACGTTCAATGTGCAGCAGAAAAAAGCACAAAGAGGCGTGAGCTACAAAAGGAAGAGACGGAAATTGAGTCTGAAATGTTTTGGAAGAGGGAAGTTCACGCTCCCTCCCGCCACCCCACCCCTAAAACCCCACTCCGCGGTGTCTCACATTACACCAACAACGGGCAAAGGTTGCGTGACAAGCCAACAGGAACATGCGTGAGTGACCTGAAACCTGATCCAAAGACATAATGGCTTTCTACAAGACCTCTTTTCGGACCCCGCTATTCGTTTTCTTTGCTTTCTTTCTCTCTGCAGGTGTTACGCATAGCGAGGGAATAATTGACATTTGCCCAAAATCGAGCTCGAACTTCACTGTCGCATTTCGGCACGACCCTCCTTACGTGAAAGTCAATGGCACAAAGTGGAAAGGCTTGCTCTACGATTTCATACAATGGGGCTTAAGCCGATGTTTTCATCAATACAGCTGTAACACGAAAGCAATCCATTGGAAAGAAATTTTCTCCGAAGATCGTTTGACCTCAGTAGTTCTGGACAAGAAGACAGACATCGCAATGCCGATCTCACCGTCTCTCTCTTCGTTGACCGAGGAGTTGAGGAACTCGAGGTTTACTGGCGTCACGCTTGTTACAGTCGTAAAATCCCCTGGACTTGCCTTGGTGATCGATTATCATGCTTGTAAGATAAAGATAGAGAAGTTGACTACCAGTACAATCCTGTCTGCTTGGCCTGTTGGTGCGGTGATTTTACTCCTGGCTGGTATCTCGGGAATATCTATCTGGGTACTGGTGAGTGCTTTCCATAGCTTCGGATTTATTATCACCATCATCTCTTTTAAAATTGTACTACATACGATACTCTGCTCTGTAATTCTCTGATATAGTCATTGTCACTTGCTTTTGCGTTCTCGGGGTTTCAATTCCAATTTCCCTCGCGGAGGGGGGTGGGGTGGACTTCCTTAGTTGGGCTATATAGGTTTTGTGGGGGCCCAAAGTGTATGGTTGTTTAGCCTTTTTGGTTTTTGCACTGTAGTCTTGAATTGGATAGGTTTTTTAAGAAGAAGCTACTTTTTCATAAGTATCGATAAGACCATCCACAAACGCAGTCACAATGCATTTAACTTCCGTCTGAACAAAGGAACTAATTGTAAGGCAAGTCTGTAACAGGATATTGATTAAAGGGTCAGGTCATAAATATGGTATCGAATTTTTGGTCAGGTCATAAATATGGTATCGAATTTTTGGTCAGGTCATAAATAGGGCAACGGTTTTGGGAAGCGCCCCGCGCACCCGCATCAATTTTTCTGTGAATACCCCCCTTTGGTTTGTCATTCTGGCGCGCAACATCACGAACAATATAAATTGCATTTCATTTCCAGGAAAGCAACAGCAATCAGCAAGACTTCCCATCATCCTTTGGAAAGGGATCATCCGAGGGATTCTGGTGGGCTCTTATTACTATGACAACGGTCGGGTAAGGCCATGCATCTTAAGAAACTAGAGTACGGTTAAAAATACGGCGAGGGCTGATAATATAACTTATATCATTGCCGTCGTTATTTTTTACGCGATCATAAGTTAGAATTCGCAGCTTGTGTCATTTGATTTCACTAGAAGGCACGACAAGGACTAGCCGCCATCGATGGCTAATCACGCACGCCTCCCCGAGATTGCGCAACAGGCCCAAAGAGCGTCTGCATAGGGGGCGGGACAAAGACTGGCAACTACACTAGACTTGCTTATTTATCAACCTGGCAGTAAGTTGGTGCAATGACGTTTTGAGCGTCAGTCCTTACAAGTGGGAGTACCAGTCAGAGCACTTATAAGGTTTTCGGCTGCCTAGCGACGCAGCCCGACAGTTTGTTCAGATATATGAACTTATACCTTTCTATCCATTGCTTTCAATTGTTCCTAAATGAACCTGCAGATTCAGTGAACGACTGAATGTACTCTTTCAGGTATGGAGACAAGGTTCCTCGCACAATATACGGTCGAATGTTTTCCGTGCTGTGGATTCTCACAGGCGTCTGTCTCATCGCAATCTTTACGGCCGCTGTGACCAGCGCCATCACTGTTTCTTCTGTGGACTCCGACTGTAAAAGCACCCAAGGAAAGCACGTAAGCGATCTTTCTGGTTTCGCTCTGACTTTTAACCCATTAAAAGATCGATCTAAGACGCCGGACAACTTCTGTTTGTCTTGTTTCTCTCCCAGACCGAATAATACGAGTACAAAAATAATGTGATAAACTAGAAGTAACGATTTAAGCTCTGACCTGTCAAAACATCATCACTGTTTTCTTTTTCATTATTTTTTAGCTCGCTGCTTTAAATGGGTCGACTGCTGAAAAGGAAGCAAGGCATCAAGGGGCGAATGTAACAAGTATTTCTTGAGTAACTTTTTTTTACACTATTTTACTCCTTGCTCAGAGTTTGGATCAAAATATCCTTTCCTCATATACCCAAGCTCCTAATTATTTGAAGTCCAATAAACTAGAGAGAGATAGAGAGACACAATAGCGCTGGACTCTGGATCAAACGGTCCGATTTTCAGCCCTGGCCGGTGTTAAAGTTTTATGTTCTTGGCAAGACACGTGATTGCCTCCTCTCCACAGGCAGTTAGTTAGGAAAGGAAGGGAAGGGAAAGGAAAGGAAAGGAAAGGAAAGGAAAGGAAAGGAAAGGAAAGGAAAGGAAAGAAAAGGGAAGGAAAGGAAAGGAAAGGAAAGGAAAGGAGAGAAGAAGGCATGGAGAGAGATTTAGTTAGGTAGCTTGAGAATGACACCGGATGCGAGGAATGATCACAGATGGACGAAAGGGTAAACAGAAGGAGGGACTGTTTGGAGATCAAAGAGACTGAGCGAGGGACCGGAATGAAGGATAATTTGACTTTCACAGCAAAGCGAAGGATTATCCTTACAGATTCATCGCACTCTTGACTTGATGCGTTTGATTTTAAGACTCGTTTCGTTGTTTGGTCTTTACAGCGTACGAGATGGAGTCAAAGATGTTTGACAGCTTACAAGCAGGTGAAGTTGAGGGCGTCATGTTGGACAGGTATAAAGCTTATTATTACTTGGACCAATTGAAAAACGATCACTTCCGAGTGGCCCTGCTCCTCGATGTTCCACTGCAATATGAAGTCGCTTTGGTGGACAGAGGATTTCCTGAGTTTACAGCTAGGAACGGATGTCTTGCAGAATTTTTCGCAAACTCGCATCACGTGGATAGAACGATGAAACACTACATAAGCCCAGTGAAGGTGTGTCATAGTTATAAGCATATACGTC
>JAEMPF020024177.1:10000-20179 GCA_022496165.2 Catalaphyllia jardinei
TGATGCAGCTGATTATTTTGGGTATGAGTTCGTCCTTGCATTCTCTCTCAAGACCACAATATTTCACTCTATATCATAACCAAATCAATGCGCATGCTCTGATTGGTCAATCAACAATGGTTATTGCGCCAGTTAACTCATGGAAAAACCGCGCGACTTCTGCGGCTCGTGATTTACGAATTCTTCTCGTGTTCTACCAACATCCCGCGTGGTTTATCCGCCTATAAACCATAGAAACTTGTGGTCTATTGCTTAACTACTACCTTACAAAAAGTGTTTGTTACAGCATGTTTTTACATAAAAAACGCAGTCGAGATATACATCTACAGCTAAGAATTAGGAGAAATCTTTAATCCAACCGAAAAAAGGTAGTGTGGGAGATTGCGTCTTATACCAAGATAAGACAATGAATTCTCCGTAACGTTTCCTGCGTACAGTGACAGGCTCTTAGTTACACTTATTGAACGAGCCCACACTAGACACAACAATGAAAGACAGTCAACGTTGCGGTTAGCATTCATAGCGCAGAATTGACTAAAATTCAAAAAACCCACGAAAGTGCGTCACTGAAATAACTTTTAGTTAACAAAAAAACATAAAGATCGGTCAGTCTTGCAAATTTCAATACTGTGAAAAACAACCGGAAGATGATTTTGTCAACAATACTTGCTGGGGTGTATGGTAAAGTGTCCGGCACCTCGCAATGGCCTCTAAGTCAATCAAAGTCTAGATTCCGAAATGCCGATTATTCAAACATCCAATTCTTAATAATATAATGAAAGAGATATGCCATCGTTCACAAGAAAAAAAGATATGATTTTGTTTGTAAAAGAAGACTAGAACATGGGTGCTAGATCCTTTCCCTGATATAAAAATATTAAGAAAAGTTCAACCTTCCTGTTTCTTAAAGGTTTCTGTGTCACAGATCAGAACAGCTTAGCACGTACGTAAGAGTTCTCGTGAGAACTCAGTTTATATCCACGCAGATATAGAGACGTTCAAACTTTTAAAAATACATTAGTCGTTGGACTAAAACACTAGATATTCACTGACGAGTACAAATAAAGGGTTATCAACTAGTATACCCAAATGGTAATAATGCTGCCGAAGAGGAGAACAACTATAAGTATGCTAACAGTTACCCTATGAACTGAACTGTGAAAAATTCATTTGCACTACATATTTGAATCGTCATGCTAGGGAAATCAATTGAAATTGTTATTGCGTTGGGTGCTTTGTTGGAGTGAATAGATATTGCGTGCAAGTGGCCTTTTCTTCACAAGAATTTGAACTTAATACACGTTTTGCTAGCAGAAATTGACCCTGAAATAAAGGAAAGGCAAATTTTTACATAAGTCAAGTTAACTGTTGCGGAGTGAGCGTAGCGAGCGAGCAGCAACATAATCAGGATTTAAAGTTAAAAGAATATGTAAAAGGAGTACGAATTCTCGAATTCATGACTTTTTACCAGAATGCATTGCATTTAACCATCAGATGAAGAGAAATCATCGTTACAAAAACTTGTAGAATAATTAAAACAAACGGGAAGTGTAGAACACACTCATTTCATATATGCTACGATCTACTCCTTTACATCCGAACATGAATTGAAACTTAAGTTTTAGCATTTTCACATATCCAGCGATGCCGGACGCGTCTTCGACAAAGTAAACACTCCACAGACATTAAATGCGTACCGGTACAGAATTTATAAGTGAGATTTCTGCGGCTACTATTTTCACATCTTTCAATTTCCACATCTTTCGATTTCCATCCTTTTGATTTTCTGGTAAAGGGGAGCTAGATGTGAATCGTATGTGTATGTGCTTTATTGTCTCGATCCCTTGTCACGGTATCCGATAATCCCGCCACCAGGGAGTTTCGCCACCAAGAAACCATCTCGCCACCAACTAACTCGCCGTCAGGTAAAGTAGTCGAGGTGAATAAGCTGTTCGAACGAGAGTAAAGTAGTCGAGATGGAAAAGCTGTTCAGACGAAGTTCGTTTGCCTGTCTGTATGCAAATAACATGTTGTAGGTGACGTGATTTGATAAATGTTCCGTTGTCTTGGGCAAGCGACATTAAATGCGCGTATGTTGTTTTTTTGTTGCGTGGTTTTCAAAACAACACAGGTCGCGCTCTTGTTTTTTTGCTTTCTTGTTGTGATTGTGCAGTAGTCTTTGCATTGCCTTCGTAGCTGATTATTTATTTGATTTATTTATTTTGTACACAACTGGGCTACCGCCGGTGCAGCACATCGTTCAACGTAATACAAACTGTGTGAGTGTTTTACACAACTAAACAAGGTAAAACGAATTTCAGTCTCTTCGGCTTGTGGTTCAATGTTATTAGATTATAGGTAATCGGTCATCTTTGGACCGGTAACCGTTGTCACACCTCGCCATCGATTCGCCATGATGCATGAAGTTGATGCATACAATTTACACACCACAATTTGACACTGCTTTAGGAAACAAGCAAAGCGCATTGTTAAATGCTCATCCTAAATCATCCATTAGCGCATAACCACAATTCCTTGCGCCATATCACTACGCATCCTAAAATATTTCCGTTCGCGCATAACCACAATTCCTTGCGCATACTACTGCGCATCTTAAATCTCCCATTTGCGCATAACCACAATTCCTTGCGTTTGGTAAGAAAAAGTGATTGCAAGCCCGTATAATGTAATCTTCTACTGACTAGTAATAGTTATTTCTGCTGATTGAAAACAATAAAATTGAACTAAAATTTTATATTTTTTGTTAGGTATATCGGACATACTGTTCCATTAACTTGGGCATCTTATCATAAATATGATCCAAAGAATCAACTAAGGAAACTTTTTAACCAACACATTCTGTTCTCATCCGCTTTCACATGATATTCTTTACATGATACTCTCGCGAAAAGCATTCTGGAAAAAAAAAGATCAAACCACTCTGTTTCTAGTTTGATACTGAAACAAATCATTTGTATTGATATACGAGCAAACGTATCCCGAAAGTAGAACAGAAGACGAGATTCATTCCGAGATGAAAACAGAAGTATTGCGTTACAGTAGCCATACATGCAAACTAGAGTCAAGCGAAAACGCCACAAAACATTCACATTTACATTTGGATCCCTGCCAGTCACCCAGCCGTCACATGGGCTCTACGCCACGTAAGATTACTCAGTAAAAATAAGCGATCCAAATAAACGAGATGCCAAACGTAAAACTGACGATCGGAAGGGTATTTAGCTATTATGTTAGTTGCAACTAAACTATACTGGCCTCGAATTTCTAGTATACTTCAGAATTTCCTACGATACCCTCTGAGCTGTTTTTCTCTTCAGGATCTTTGAAAGCGTTTTCAATTTGTTTTAGATCAGAATCTCGGTCATTTCGAAGCGAATTTATTTCATCACGCTAAAATCGTAACGCAGGCCATGTTGTAATTGGAGTGTATTTTTGATCTTGAAATGCCTCTCGAAGATGGCGAAACCCGACCTAATTACATGTAAAGGGGGTAAGTTTCTAAAGAAACTGTGGTGCTGCGTCGGTGTGAGTATCACAAGATAATTTGGTTTTATCAACTGAGTTGATAATGTGAATTAGCCACCGTAAAGAGATTCAGAAGCCGACGTTTCGAGCGCTAGCCCTTCGTCGGAGCGAATCGAGGAATTCTGGGTTGTGTGTGGTTTATATACAGAAATATGGAGCTACGCTATTGGTTGGTGCCTGGCAACGTGAAAAACAGAGTAAATTAGTTAAATGAAAAACGTTCGTTGATACCGTGAGGATTAAGAGTGCCGATTTGAAAAATAAATTTTTGTTCTAGAGTTTTGCGGCTTTCTGAACTTCCTTGATGTAGGGAGAGGCCGCAGACTGTCATATGTTGCGTAGAATGATTCGGTAGATTAAAGTGTCTAGCGACCGGTTTAGATGCGTTTTTGTCGTCTTTCTCTACGTCACGAAGATGTTCTCGAAATCGGTCGCCTAGTCGTCTCTAATTACATGTAGCTGACGCCATTACCCGAGACCACTGTGCGCGCCTTGTTTCATCAAATCGAGAAAACTTCCCCAACTACCAACACGTTTCTTACTTTCTTCAAATTCTTTGTATTCCTTGTATGTATACATGCGGGGGACCCTAGGGTGCCTCCTCGGGTTTTGGCCTCTGGGCCAAAACCCTGAGGGGGCAATTAGAGAGCTGCCTCGCTCGTTCGCTTCAGGCTCACTCGCTGCGGCAGCAATTACCGTATTTCCATGATAGTAATGGTTCAGGGAGAACATCACGATATGTGGCCGGCGCCAGAGGCACTTTTTATTTCACAATTTAGGTTTGGACATTTCATAATGGCGCCACTTTGTTTTAATTCATATGATTTTATTTTACTACTAGCCGAATCATGGTGGTTAGGTTACGAATTTCATGGAGGGCTGATCCCAGTAAACTTGGTGATTATATCATAACAGAGCTGCAATCCCTTTTTCATCTGACACTTCTTTTCTGTCAGCCAACTGCATTGGTAATATTTTTATTTGTTTTTAGCCAAAGCAAACAAAACTAGAAAAATGTGATTTACGGGGTTTATATGAATGAGGAATACTCAGATAAATGGTAAAGAAGTTAACGAATATTTATCTCACAACACGCCAGGGGCAGTGTTAATTTTTTTTTCCTTTCTTAATGCCGGATTTTAATAGCTTTGTGTTTATACAATTTTATTTTTGGTAAAAAACTTCAAGTAGTTCTGCCCTCTCTTACTTCATACATTCATTTTGACTGCTTTTCAAAGATAGAGGTGAGGTTTACATTTGATGACTCCATAAAGGCGCTTGTACGAGTGAAGGCCGCTATAGATGTTTCATCGAGGACCGCGGATATTTAATTGACCAAATTCAATATTATAATTTCTAATCCTGAATAGCGAATGTTCAAGAGAATATCGGTTACAGAAATGAAAAAGAATACCGCATGTCAGTCTCTCAAGGTCAATGAACGTGGGCAGACTTGGAACACCACATTTACTCACGTAACAGCTGGATAAATATTGCACGCCTACACAAAAAGGAATAAAAGCAACCTAATATTTCGGCTGATGCCGGATCAGTTGACATCTAAGAGTAGCAACGGGTCTCATCTCACTGTGATAAGATGACAAGTAAAAGGATCAAGAAAGCATCTAATTGTTAAATTGAAAGGTCAGTGAGACGTTTAGTACCGCTAAATCTACAATTCAGGGTCATGAAAAATCCTCTCTGTGAAGAATTGCTGATATACCAGCCCACCAATACCGAGGTTGAAGACTTCCATCCATGGTACATCGTCAGCTGTGTCTTAAACATTCTCCTAACCATTACCGCCATCGTCTTGAACAGCGTCACAATCCAGGCGCTAAGAAAAACTTCTCAGTCCTTTTCAAAGCCTCTAAGAACATTGCTTCTGAGTCTTGCTTTTACTGATCTTGGTGTTGGTTTACTGTGCCATCCCTTTAACATCGCATTTCTGATACAATGGCTAAGGCAAGATATGGAAAGCTATCCAACTTGTGCAGCCTATACAGCATTTACGTTCATCACAAACTCGTTGTCTAAAGCTTCGTTTTTCGGTGTCGCAGCTCTAAGTGTAGACAGGTTCTTGGCAATTCATCTTCATCTCAGATACCAGGAACTTGTGACTCACAGGTGTGTTGGTTGTGTAGTAGTCTTGATGTGGATATTGAGTGTGTTTTTTGCATTGTTCAGGTTGTTGGTCACTACAGATGTTACTTACGTGGTTTTCGCCATCAATGGGGTAATATGTTACGCGGTCTCAGCGTGCCTATATTTCAGGATTTATTTAGCCGTTCGACGACACAAGCATCACATTGAAGCCATGCAAGTGGCACAGAATGGCGAAATGGCTGCAAATATGGCAAACGCCAGCAAATCTGCAGTCGGTACATTTTACGTATATCTCGTGTTTTTGATCTGTTATTTGCCAAATAGTTTTAGTTTAGCTTTCATTGCATTGCATGGATCAAATGCCCAGACAAAGGTGTCCACAATTTATACATGGACCCTGGTGTTATTCAATTCATCTTTAAACCCTGTTATTTACTGCTGGAAGTTAAGACCCATCCGACGCGCTGTCATGGACGTACTGCGAAATATACTTTCACAACTGATGAAAGTTCAGCTATAGCCTGAGATAGTACTGGTTGGATTATACAAAACACAAATCATTGCTTTATTTGATGTGATTTTCTTAACTTATTTAGGTTTGTCATCCAGCATTTTAAACAGTTGATTAAACCATTTGCACGCACCCGGGTAAATCATTTACGCGTTCCCTTACTGTTAAATAAGTTGTTCTTTTTTATGAGAAAGAAATTAAACAGAAGGAAGTAGAAGTACAAGACGAATAAGATAAGATCAGATAAGACAAGATAAGATAAGAACTTTATCAGTGTGTCGAAGTCACTAGCATACAATAGACACTATTTGAGACACCTAACCACAATTAGTTATTTAATAATTGGTAAAATACCAAATATATGTACATATGTAAGTATTGAAAAATATATAAAAGAAAAAAATAGTAATGCAATAACGCCGATTGTTAGTGGAAGGAATCGTTTATAAAAATGTATTACAGCTACCTCTGACAAGATTGGACCATAAACCAGCATGTAAACACATTATTAACTGGCAGCGATATCGGAGAGTAAAAGCAGAATCAAGCGGCAAATGAAGCTGCATACAAGGTAGTAATCGATTTACTCCACTGAAGCCTGTGGAGACATCTGTGGAGCAATATAGAGAGCTAACTGAGTTTCCTTGATCCCGTACACGAACAAAATAGTGCAAGGAACGTACTTGTAAATAATAAAATGATTTTCAGTTCTCAACCAATTGTCAGGGGCTCTTAATTCACATTTCTGGCTTAGTTCAGAGTGTTCATTTGCCCGAAGGAAGCAAAGAAATACAGGACACAAAGCTAAGGATCTCGACTGTTATTCAGCTAGATACAGCGGTGCACTTTTTAATTGATGTCTTGCACCCAAATCTTACAGATTCAAATGACGAACGTGAAGCGGCCAGCATGTCGGATGAATAAACTACTGAAGTAAAAACGTGTCGGCGGCAATGACGTCACATGAAAACCAAGAATATTGATCGACGTTGATTCAAAACAATGTACGTGACCAAACTAAACGTCGCGCTCTAATGTTATGGCCTGCGGGCCTGTTGTGTTGCAGATGAAAAATGACTAGATTAGCTTCATCGCATAACATTTAGCTTTTAGTCCACGGCTACCATACCAGATATGCCGCTGGACAAAATACATACAAACCTGGCCTGTTTCAGGCTTTCGGTAGTTGAGCGAAAAAACAGCAAGCAAGAGAAACGACTAGGGAGGACTAAGGAAGGGAAGAGAGAGAGCCTGTAAGAATAGCTTTTTAAAACACTCTCTTCCGCCCACCTTTGGTTTAATGAGGTGTATGTTGAAAAGTAAAAATGTCAACTGGTCAATCCACTCCGACGGTTCGTGACATTTGTACATTTGCGCTATTTGCCGGTCTCTTGTCGGTGTCTCGACATTTGTTTGGTTCACTGGTGTTCATGAAGGGCATTTTATGTTGTGTTATGAGGAGGAATTTTAAGTAGAGTTGAGCCGTTAGACGGTGCTTTTGCTAATTATTAGAGGTCATAGGTCTGTCTGCTGGTATATGCATGTCGCTTTGCCGACTTTGACACCTGTTTAGGTCATGGGTTTGCTTTAAGTCTCTAGGTATTTGCTTTCGAGGGACAAAAGATGGAACTTTCCGTGAACATGTTGCTTACTTCCATTCTGCTCTGTAGCGCCGGGCCCGGCCGTTTTTATTAGAATTGTTTGCAAGTGCAGCATCACTTGGATCGATTTTGTGTCTCTCGAGCTCGATGTGTAGTTTCTGGCTCCATATGATATATAATTGTTTTAGGTGCTGTATATTTCATTATTAGCACTTGTTTGGCTTCCTTCAGATTTCTGATTTCATCCCTAGGAGGGATACTCCATTATTTAGGCTATACAGGGGCGTGCAGCTGGACAGGGTATGATTTTTTGGCCTCGCTGTCCTAAACAGGGTTTACAATTTGACTTGCCTCTGTCTTAAACAGGTTAAAAACCTGTCCTAAACAGGGTTTGGTATTACGAGCTAAGAGACTTAAATCCAGACTGCGAGCAGTCTCTTTCTTTTCTTAACAAGGCCACCGCACACTAGCCGATTTTTTGTCGCAGCACTGCAGATTTTTTGTTGGGGTCAAATCGGGTTAAAATTTGTCGGGACATCAGCTTGCCGCACACTAGCCGAGTTTAGGCTTGGGGCCAAGTCGATCTCTGCCATGTCAGAAAAGAAGCTTGTTTACATGACAATTCCACATTGGTTTAGGTACGCCCGAGCCCCGACAAATTGTCTTAGTCCACTGCACACTAGCCGATAAGGCCCGACAAGACGTTTTGAGATCTAGCACTGTGAGATATCGCCCGACAAGCCCCGATTGTGGCGCAGACTTATCTGAATTCACCGCACACTAGCGGACAAGTGAAGATTGACAAAAATCGGCTAGTGTGCGGCAGCCTTAAAGCTTGCGACCCGAGGCCTGCGAGAAATTGAAAGAGCATGCGATCGAGCGGCGGACAAGCGACACGTAACTTTTTGGTCTGATTTGCAAAACATCAACTGAGTAAACCGGCTGTTAACCAGACAATGTCATCAATCAACATCAGATCATTTTCTAGACAAGAATGCTATTGTAACAAGTATTATAAAAAGTGCGCATTGACAGAATAGATCGTACCGGTAGGTCTAGTTTCTTTGTCTTGGATAACGTGATGAAAGAAAGCTGTGACAGTGTCGCATAGGCATGAGGGATCCTGATGGTATATATATTGTTTAGGGATATTTTTCTCTATAAAAGTTCTATTAGTGCCTTAATCAAAATAAAATTAATCTCAAACATAAGTTCCACTTATTCATTATACAGTGATTGAAGAAATGATTCCTCTTTGATTTGCTATTAAAAAAATCACCTTTCTTTAAATGTGATGACGACATTTTGCTACGCTAACCAATATAGGTCACTTAGAGCTTTTACGCTTGATGGCTTTTTGTTTAGTTCAAGTGTAGAGACGCAACAACTGCATGTTAAACGCACCGAGCATGATTTCTCTTTTTTGAATGATTCCTGTAAAACCAGAGAGTGTGCATTTTGTCACTTGTCCTAAACAGGATTGTCCTACACAGGGTAGGGAAACATGGTCAGGATTTCAAACCCTCGGCGGCACTGCCCGGGATTTCATCACAGCCTTAGCCAGTTGTGGAAAGAGCTGAGAATTTAGACTTTTTATTCCCAAAACCGCTTGAATGAATCACGAGAACGTCTTTCCTTACATGTTGATGTTGCTATGGCAACATGCTTGGTTCCAGTCTCCTGCCTCTTCAAAATTAAATATTACCATTTGCGACTCAACAAGGCAAAATACCTGGTCTTATCCAAGACGTATGCCAGTCCCACCTTCATTGGGTCGCCTCTTTAACATTTTTAGCTGTATATTATGCCCCGTGCAGCTACAAATGGTAATATTTGATTTTGAAGAGGCAGGGCTTGGAGCCGAGCATGTTGCCATAGCACCATCAAAATGTAAACCATCTGGTATATTTTGTAGGATGCAACATCCTAGTCCAGTCCCTGAACTCTCCTTTTTTCCCGCCCCATATAGGGGCTGAACCCGGGTGGGCGAATTGAAAGAGGAGTCCAGGATAACTTGCATGCGCATGCTCAGAACGAACCAATCAAAAATTAGTAGGTTTCAACCACGCTGCTCGCGTCAATGTGTCGAGCAAGCTTCCTTTTTCAGCTCGCGCTCGCGCAATTTCTTTGACGTTGATATTGTGGTAAATACGTAACTATCGAAATATGGCCATGATTTATCGTAGTCTGTACTTTTATCACATCGACAACGAGTACGCGTCATTACTCTTTTCCCAAACATTTTTTCAACAAATCGAATGTGGTATAGCGCGGTACTGGTGAAATTCCACTGATTCGGGATTAATTGACATGATTTTAATCAATCTGAATGCAGAAATTGAATGCAGATATGATTAAAAAAATCGCGCCACAAGCCAAATCTGAAAAATACTTCCAAATATGGTTTTTCCCCCG
>JAEMPF020021131.1:11072-21914 GCA_022496165.2 Catalaphyllia jardinei
CCAAATCGCGTGATGTGGTGGTGTCTCTACGTACCTCGAAAATCTATTTCGTTTTCACTATCACTATCAGATTAGAAGTCCAGTCTGTATTTTTCTTGTGTAATATGACAACGAGAAACGAGAGTTTCAATCGTAATTTCCCATTTCGCAAAACATATACTTATCTCATGATTTTGAGCCCTTTTACAAGTTAGAGCATTAGGAAAAGTGCTTATGTAAATACTTATTTTCTTCAGTACTGATAATCAGTCGCCTAGATAGCCAAAGTAAGTTCCTGATGTTTACACTATTTTCCGGCCGCCATATTGGTGTACCACGGATGTACACCAACATGGCGTTTTCATACTGGGCTCGGTAAATTTCTGCGAAACATTTCGACGAATATCTGAATTTTGGGAAAACGCACAAGCCTTAAACTTGGAGAAGTATTTTTTGTGTGTCTTCTACACGATCACAATTTCTTAGCTTTTCCCACTGGATAGTTTTCGATTTATTTTTTTATTGCCTGACAGTGAAAATGATCTATACCGTTTCGTTTCTGAGGAAACGAAACAAAAATAAACCACAGACAACTAAAAGAAAATAACTTTTTCCTTTACTTGGTAAATTGTTCTGTTTTCACTCCCCTTTGCACTTCACGTACATAGCATTTTTTAATCCTTTTCCTGCTCTACTCAGTTATAAAATAAAATTTTAATAACGTGAGGGAAGCGCAGGGTAATTCCAGGTTCCTTGTCTGCGCGCAGACTAGGATACACTGCAGGCATCATTGCGGAGTCGGACCGTGATCTTGTACTAATATAGGAATATTTGCCGCCAGCCCTTGACATAAATTGTGAATAGTCATTTGCACCATCAGCTACCGCTATCTTGCTTGTGTTTCCATATCTAGTCTGTGAGCCTTCACGCAGCCTGTACTGCAGTACTTGTACGTGAGCCGTTCAAAGGGAACTCGTCCAGCCAAACTTGAACTACACCACGCACAACTGAAAAAAAAAACATCTAAAAGGGTTTTTTTTTCTTTCTGCTTCCGCATGCATACACGCACGCACGGACGAGAGACCGAATGAATGAACTTTATTTCGGTGTCGGAGTATTTAGCTTAGATCACTAATTGCGGACACTTGAATAAAACTAAGAAGAAATAGTTAAATAACAAATCAATACTTAAATGAATAAGAGATATAAATTTGTGCACATATGTTCAAGTTGTTCTCATGTAATAACGTAAAATCTATTAATCTATTTACAGTAATCGTGGAAGAAGCACTGACATTTTACATTAATCGTATCTACAACAAAATCCTCGATCGTGATTAGTTCTCCGCGCGCCTATTTATAATGGTAATAGGACTGAGTGGAGTCCAATTAGGTCTGTAATCATACGAGTGATTAACAAAATCGGACGACCGCGACGCGGGAGTTTGATTTGTTAATCACAAGTATGATTACAGACTGAATTGGACGACACGATGTCCTGTTACCAATTAATCCAATCTATGACAAAATTCGAGAAGCGCTGAACGATTTTAAAACGTTATGAATGCTGAAAACCCTAGCACTTTACTCAACAAAGTGCACCGCAACAGCGTGTGCAAAATGGCGCGTACTGTCTAATTACAAGCATGATGTGTGCAACTGTCCAATTAATGCTCAAATCAGGCTGCTGATAGCCAATCACGTTCGAGAATTTTGTTATAGTTTTGATTAGTAATAGTAATTGGACCGAGTGGAGTACAATTCAAGGAGTAATCGCGCGAGTAATTTCAAAGTCGGACGAGCGCAAAACGTGCGGTCAATTTGAAATTAGGAGCGTGATTACTCCCTAAATTGTAGGACACGAGGTTAATAATCATGTCTATAACAAGTTTCGTAAGTAATATGTCTTATGGGAACTCCTTTTGAGTGAAAACGTCTGTAGCGCTTTTCCCTTACGTTTTGAAAACTGAACGAAGCAGTGTGAAGGAGGCCATTAAAGCGCGCGTAATTGACGTGCGAATCACGTGGGTATCCGATTACAGGTGTCAAAAAAATTCAAATTGAACACCCACGTGATCGCGTGCCGATTACGTGACTTATAACCTTACAGTGTGTCAGTTTTAATTGGTTAAAAACACGTTGCTAATTCAAATGACCATGTGGTTGGTTTCGAATATTATTTCTAATTGCTTGAAAAAAATCGCTTTGATTGGCTACAGCACGTCCGGGCGAAAATCGAGTTTCTAAACCGACTGGATTCTGCAAAAACAGCTACAACGCGCCCAAACATTTTCTAAATAAAAGCCGCTACCAGTAAAATCCTTTTTCTTACCATGACGTGATTCCTGTTTGTTTTGCCACCTGCTGTTGAGCGAATCTTTTCTCGGCAGCAAGGGCCCGCTATAAGAAGGGAAAAGACTGATTAATTCCAAAAGTCACCCGATAGTTTTAAGCATCAACTTCTTAATGACCAGAACGCCACGAGACAAAAGTAAGGAAGTCGTTCAAGACTAGAGATCATCTATGATTACCTTTTCTCTTTCGCTCAAGGCCTGCAGCGCTTTCTTCTCTTTTTCCTCTTCTTCTTCCTTTCTCTCAAGAGATTTTTGTTCCTAAACAAAATCATTTCAGATGTTAATTCTTACGGTTACTTTTGTATTGATATCTAGACAAGAAAATGTTCATTGAAACCAGTTCAGGACTTCTGAAGAGAAAACAGATGTAGCCTGCAGAACAGGCGTTAGGCAAACAGAGGCGTAAGCCAGGCGAGCGCGAAGCGTAAGTCACGTCGCGCGTGACTCGCGTTTCGCGTTCGCCACTGCCCGCCTAAAATACGCAAAAATACGCCTGTTCTGCAGGTTACAGATGTACATATGCAATGTTACCTTTATTCTCTGTTTCTGTGCCTTCTTCTGTGCTTTCTTCCGTTCGGCATTCCTTTTCTCCTTTTCGTTTTCCATCTCTGGTGTAAGTGCACTTGGAATCTACAAACATATGAAAGATATTTTTTCTGGTTATTTCATTTTGCAACTGAAAACACTAACAAGATAACCGTATCACTTCTGCGTATACTTCTGCCTGTAGCTTGTGTTCCCACAGCGTATCTCGTTCTCCCAAATTTTCACAGTGTTTAATCTTCTTCAGACACCTCAAAAACGCAGATGTCATTTTGTTAACAAGCGCACACTGCTACGCTAGTCACTATCTATCACAGAATAGATCGTGAGTAGCATAGACAATCAGAGAACGACATTCGTAATAGAACGCTAGTAGATTAATACTAAAACTCGATAGAGACACGGTACATGTTTTCTATTTCGTAATATTTTTTGCAATGCATAAACTCGACTAAGACGGCAACTGACAAAGATCATAGGTTACGACCGAGGATGACTGGGCCAGACTACGAACAACCGACTTGGAAGAATTCATCAGGCTCCTTACTGATTCTCTAAAAAGCGATCTGATAAAACGGCATGGAAACGAGGCACTGCCGGGTTTCTAGACTTACGAACAAGGTTACAAACAGGGTTTAATTGCAGGCCTCGTTTGCGTGTTCTTTCACATTGTTATACCTGTGCTTTGACGTAATCATAACGCTCTGGGTATGATGCCATAAATCGACGGAAAACATTCCTTGTTTCCTTGCTGCCAGCAATAGTAAAAGGAGGTCTTCCTTTATCATCCCTGGAATATAAACATCAATTTCAAAGTTAATTTTTCAAAAAAAAATTTTCAAAATCCTTTAAGGCTAGTTTTCACTACCGACGGAGTCGTAATCGGAAGCGTAGAATGATATGATCTAGAGAAAATTAAACCCACGGCATCGGAAGCAGAACATCCATCTCCGTCGCTTAAGATCTGACTAGTGAAAACTATAGTCGGAGTCGAAAGCAGAAGCCGAAGAATAAACCTATCAGAGTGCTCGATTCGGGGCATTTTGGTTGGTTGGTTCTTCCTACTACGCCTATCTAGTTTTTTAAGCGACGGAGTTGTAAATGGAATCGGAAGAAATGGAAACGTTCTGATTCTTCTGACTCCGATTCCGTCGAGCTTATGGCTTCCCTTATGACTCCGATTTTCCATTGTCACAAGGTCGTAAGCTCTCTTAACTCCGTCGCTATTGAAAAGCAGCCTTTAAGAGTATCGCGCCACTCTTACGGCATGCATGAAGGATATTGCACGGATATCTTCAGGAGAAAACAGATGTTGACATAACTTACTTCACCGCAGGATCAGCCCCACACTCCAGTAACCTTAACACGATTTCCGTTCGTGACGAGCGTGAAGCTACATGAAGCAGCGTGTCGCCACATTCGCCAAAGCGTCCATTTATAACATCCACAATACCCTTCGCTGGCGTCTCTCCATCACTCTGTTCAACATCTTTGCGTCCATTTTTAACCTCTGAATTATCTGATTGTTCATTTACATTGATTCTCGAACGTTCTGAATTCTCGTTGAAATTTGAATCGGGTTTCGAAACGTCACTACAGTCCACATTTAAATTATTGTCATGTCGTTCACAATCACTGATAATGTTTACTTCAGCGTCACTTTCTAAAACCTGATTATTTTCCCGGCCTGATATTTCAGGTGCTCTCGTATCGTCCAAAGCTTGGTTTGTGTCTCGGAGTAAACAGGCTCTACCACTTTCTGACTCGCTTTCTCTAGAGGTTTGAGCGCTCGCACCAAGAACTGAAGAAATCACTTCTCTGTTGTCAGACACAATAGCACAGTAAAGTCGATTCCACAAGAGCTGTTCAGAGGTAACTGAAAAAGAAGTAAATTCTCTATGTTTCAACCATGGTTAAATAAAAAAAAAGATAAAAGTAAAGGTAAAGAGCATTTGTTTCTGCATGGTTCGTGTAACGGCGAGTACTGTAACTTATGGACTGTGAATGAGAAACAAACAGTTCATATTAACACCTCTCAGGGCCAGTCATTAAGGCCCCATTTATATGCTATCGGGTATCCGAGACAACCCTCCTCCCAAGTTACCCTTGCTGCGACAACTTTAAGCTTAGTTCTTTGCAAAATCAACAAACCGCTTACATTAGAACTGCCGTCTCGAGGGGTGAGACAACTCAGTTGGGCGAGTTGTCTCGCCTCGGCAGGTAGGGTAACCCTGGCAGACGGGACAACCTTTTTTTCATAAAAATGCTTAGGCTCGTCTAACCGGGACAACTATCGGCGTGGCGAGTGTCATATAATGCCTACATTTCGGATTTAAAGCAGAAATTCGTATCAAAGAGGTGGAAATTAACTCGGCAAAACCCAATGTGATCGAATGACCAAAGTAAACTTAAAGAGAGAGGGAAATCTGAACATTTGATTCAACAAGGGTTATAAATAATCGTGCAGTACCCATTTTGACTCGGCCTAACGAGGCTCGTTTTCTCATGTAAACGCTCGATAAAGTTGTCTCGGGGGAAGGTTGTCTCGGGGGAGGGTTGTTTCGGGTACCCGACACCATATAACTGGGGCCTAAAGTGCTTTGTTATACCTCGCAACTCAAAATTAGAACAAACTATGAAAAAAATATTTGCTTGACACCAGCTGCCGCAGTTTTTACGGTGCACGACCTGATCACGTGCGAGTTGTAAGTTGTTTCCTTGGGGAGTAAGTGAGTTTTGAAAACGGCACGGGACACGTTCTCCTCCAATCAGAAAACCTGTTTAAGTTTAGAGGTATAACAAAAACTATTGAGTGGCAAGGAGGAAGGCTAAAAACTGCGGAAACTGACGTTTTTGTGACCTCTCGGCCACGCTGTCTCTAGACTGAAAAACAGTCGTATTTTTTGGGAACGCGAGCGATAAGTCAATATGCCCCGCGGGCGTGTGAGACTCGCGCGCTTTACACCCGAGGATCACGCTTACGCGCCTTCTGAAAACGTCCGAAAACGACTGTTTTGCAGTGTACGCTTTCTCCCAACATCCTCTACAAGCTTACCTTGTCCGTTACGCAACATGTCCAGTGACTCAGCTTTTTTACTTTTAGCTTTCTTCCTTTTCGTTTTTTTCGAGGTTTCCTGAGGTCTTGCTTGCGACTCTGCACCAGGTTCCGACTCTAATCCAGGCTGATTTTCATCACTGTTTTCAGCATCATATCTTTGCAAATTACTTGTCTTCACTTCGCTGTTGCTGTCGATAGTCTGACTGTCCTGCCATAATCGGACTTTATCATCATCATTAACCAAAGGCAAATTCTCCTTTGCTTTTGTCTGTGTCAACTCCGTAAGGAGACCTTGTAGTTCTGCATCGCTTTCCTTTCCTGATACACAAACAAAAAGAAATAGAAACATTCTAGACAAAAGATCTGTCAGTTTTTGTCCGTTTCGATCGCAAGAAAGAGGCAAAAATTGATCTGAATCGAGTACGTTTTCACTGGTGTACAACCTCAGAAGTAAAAGAAAGTGAAGAATGATCATCGCAGTATTTTTTTCCAATTTAAGCAAAAAAATAATCAGCCGTTGAAGGGGAAGCCGTTGAAGCCCTGATTGTTTTCAGGCTTCTTCTTTCCAATTGCTTAAATTGGAAAAAATTACTGCGATGATCGTTCTTCATTTTCATCTACCACCGCAGTTCACATGTGAATTATTTCATATATACTTCACGCCAGCCTCAGAAGTATTAGTCGAGGCAAAGGCGAGTTAGACTTGACTTTGACTATGGTGTTTCTTTGGTTGAGTTGGGCCTTGTTCACACTAATGACATAAACATAACGACATAAGAAACGGACGTGATTTTGTTATGTTTGCAGTGTGAACAACCTGACATAATGACACTTAACAGCAACATTGCAATACGAACATAACGACCTAAATAAGCAAACGTCGTTACGTCGCTAGTGTAAGCTTGGTCTTATCGAGTGTGGTACATAAAACAAAGTCGATTTAGAGCTTTGCTAATGTTCGTTTTCCAGAAACTGAGACGAGCCATCAGCTATACAGTTTGCGAAGATTATTTTTCGGCTTCAACTGCAGCAGAGAGAGAGAGAGAGGAGACTGGGTTGCGTGAGGAGTTTCAATAGAGAGAAGCCCCCACACGTTTTGCCTTACAAATTGGCATATCGCTGTTTTGCCTGTAGCTGACGTAACACCTTCCGGAAAAGTTCTCTCATTATGGCTGCATTAAATTCTGAATTAGGAAAAAGTTTCCAAGTGTCTCATGGGGAAAGATTGCTAAAGCTGGTACAAGGAGATTTGATTTTATTGAAAAGATAGTGACGAGGAGAGACTTACCCAGTAACTGTACACTGGATAGTTCTTGATGAACTCGTTTAACTTCGTTGAACGTCGGTCTCCTTGTTGGAAAAGGTATCGTTCTGATACGAGAATCGTCTGTAAGAGGAAACAAAAATGCAATGGATAAAACTGAGTCGTTGTTTATGCAAAGACTTTTATTTTGCTTTTAATCCTTATTGCAATAGTGCAGTCCCACACCTTTTCGGAACCTCCAAAACTTGCTGTGAAAAATAAGAGCCACATTCTTTGACCTTACACCACATACCTTTCTTAAAGGAAGGCTTTTTCCCTCCGAAGAACATTGCTTTATTATAAGCGGGTGTCCTGATGAAGATCCTATCAGACTGTTCCAAGTGCTTTGACCACGCCTCCAGGAGATCCTGAACCTCCTATTGTGAAAACAACAACAACAACAAAAAGTTGGTAAACGAAGCTACCTTGAAAACTGGCTTTATTTTACATCCTGTCAGCCTTTTAAGAAGAAAACTTGATTTATTATACAAAACACTCCAATATCACCCATTGAACTTCCATGAGAGCAACGTTTTTTACTTACCTGTAACAGAGCAGCTTCATTGTATCGTCTCAAACTTGCTCCTGCAGACCTTAATGATAACATCATGGGAATTAGCGACTGGCTTTGAGAAATTCTATGATTTACTTCGCATTGCATCTCCTCATGCAAACTGTGAGGGTATAGATACTTGCCTGCTCAACAAAGGCTGATAAAAATGAACGAATACTTTTGTCTATGATACTGTAAGGAAAAGTCTGCGTTGGGCCAAGAAGTCCATACACATGTACCTTATGCTGGTTTCTGCAGCATTAAGTGACCAGGGGTAGTTTTACTTGCCCTTTATGCGATGCTCATTTTCCAATAACCTTTTATTCCTCTGAGTGGGAAGAGGTTCTGTAAAGTGAGAGTAGAGTATCTTGCCAAAGTACACAATCCAGTGAGGCCCTGCTAGGCCTCGAACCTGCACCACTACATCAATCTGGAATCTAGCTCATGATGGCACATCCACTTTGTGACATCATCATCCTTTCTTTAGATGCCAACTGGTGCATTGGACATCAACAAGACTCCTCCATCTCTGTCAGTCCTTGGCAAGCTGTGCGACTTGTGCTCCAATTTATGGTTCAGGGCCAGTTTGAAGAGCTCCAGAGCCTAATTCTTGTCTTTGTTTTGGTGCTCAGGGCTCCCAGTTTCACAGTGACAGCTTCCTGTTAGCTTTCACTGTCAGTGGTCAATCCACCCTGTAAAGACTTTGAGGGGCCTTGGTAATCAATAGGTTGAAGATTTCTTGACAGGGTTTCAATGACAGATTTGTTTTTGTAGAGTGAGTTTCTCGGCCTCACGCCTAACCTCCAACCAGTCTGGCAAAGTAGAACCTGCCAGGAGTGTAACTCCCACTGGCATAGCCTAAACGGATCATTAGCCTAAGTTTCGCAAGCCATCCCACCACCTCACAGTCACAGTCTCAGAGGGATGAACTTTATAATATCATAGCCAAAAATTACATGGTTTTCACTCTTGTACTTACTTTGGTTGTTTTCCACCTTGCTGTGAGTCTCTTGCTCCCTGCGCAGTTCCTCGCTTGGCTCTAACCGTGTATCGATGAAAAGTTTTGTGCATCAAAACTTCTTTCCCACTGAACACTGCTCCAGCAAAGTGACCTCCTGCCGTCATCAATATAATCCAGTATCGTTTCTTTGATAAACTTGTGAACAGTGATAGTGTTTCATCTGGTGTGGCTGGAATATTCTGTAAAGGCAAATAGAAAGATGTTGGAGGGTAAGTCGGTACAAAGGGAGACAGGCAAAGAAGCAGGTTGGTATCAAATTAGGTAAGTTGGTAGGAAGGAAGGTGGGTTGGTAGATGCATGCTGGTATGGAGTAAACAGGTACAATTGCAGACAGGTAGACAGATAGACAGACAGACAGACAAACAGACAGATAGTCCACTAGGTAGGTTAAGTCTGCATATGAGCCAAGTGTCTCATCAGGCCGAAGCTTATTCCAGTTTGTGTAGCAAGAAGCGACTAGGAGTATTTCTACTCCCCCTTGGATAGAATACTAGTCCATTGTACGGTTATCCCCAGCATAAAGTTTGCTGGTACCATTTATACACCTGGGTGAAGAGAGGCACTGTGAGAGAAAAGTGTCTTGCCCAAGAATACAATGCAATGAGCCTGGCTAGAGCTTGAGCCCAGACCACTCAAACCGGAGACAAGTGCACTCACTAACCATGAGGCCACCATGCCTTAGCTACTTAACAGTAGCTTGGTAAGCAGTCAGACACTTATGTAAGGTAGGTACCTTGACTGAGTACAACACACTGCGATAAACAGACAACACGTCTCCCTCTCCACTGACAAAAAACACCTTGGGGTGCTGTCGCCCAGTTGGGCATGACTCATTTTCATCAGGCGTTTTAGGTGATAGGCTATTGATAGATGGTTTACTGTACTCATTAGACTCCAAATTCAGGTCGCCATCACTGTCTGTGTCACTATCAGAACCAGAAATACTGGATACCTCACCTGGAGGGAAGGAGATTTCATACAATAAATAACTTGACAAATCGGTTCAGCTTTCCGCACTCTTAATGCTATATACATGGTTATTAAAAACTGGATCACTGGATAATGCAATTCAAGAGTTTTCTTTGGCTTTGACATCATGGTATATGAGCCATTAGTATAAATTTACCATAGTCTATTGTGAATCCGTGAATTTGATTGGCTATATTACCATTTTCTATCTGCTGATAGAAAAATAGTTACACATCAGTGCACATCGCGCATCACATTTGAACCTAAAGTAACATAATAAAACACTTCTTTTCTACGCGTTCTTGACATTTTTTCTTTTTATGCATTGAGACTACAGTAAATTTATACTAAAACAATTAGACTACACACCCTTGTTTTCTACGAGTGATACTCAACTTGGCTCCGCCTCGTTGACTATCTGCTCGTAGAAAACTTGGGCTTGTAGTCTAATTGTTAATTATAATCCATCAAATATTTTCACTTGTACGCAATTGGTCTAAACACGTCATGTGACCGAATATTCCCCAGCAAAAACTGAGGAATATCCAAGAATATTCCTCAATTTTCAAATATTGTAGCATATTCTCTAGCCAAATGGAGGCTACTGTTCATTTATACCATGCATTACAAATATGGTAAGCATATATGAACTTTTTGAGGAATATTTATTCTTACTTTACTTTAGTTTTCTACATTTGGGGGCACTTTTAAAAAAAACAATCATTTCACTTGCACTTGTTGGATGTGAGATGATTTTAGCCAACTTAGCTTTACGTTCTTGTTGGGTAGCTACCATCTCATATCCAGTGCATTCTTGAGGAATACTTGTTAAATAGTCAGTTATTGTTATCCAACTTAAACCTTAGCAGTGATAAAAATCAGCAAGCTGGTATCCTCTTAGCACCAAGAACACAGCTAGTGAACATAAAATATCACTGAAAGTGAAGAGTGATCATCGCAGTAAATTCTCCAATTTAAGCAACTGGAAAGAAGAAGCCTGAAAAAAATCAGGGCTTCAACGGGATTCGAACCCATGACCTCCGCGATACTGGTGCGATGCTC